>CABHPR010076102.1:0-12587 GCA_902168415.1 Peromyscus melanophrys
ATATATATATCTTTTATGAAGAGATATGGAACTATTTTATAATTGCAGACAAAACAATCCTTCATTTAGAAAATGTCTCAGTTTATTTTTGTTGTTGTTTTGGTATTGTTGTTGTTCTGAGGCAGACTCTCATGTAGCCCACACTGGCCTCAAAGTTGCTATATAGCAAAAATTGGCCTTGAATCCTGATCCTCATAACTCAGCCTCCCAAGTACTGTGATCACAGGTGTGAGTCATCATGCCCTGCTCAGTTTATTTTTTAAGAAAAAAATGTGGGTCTACAAGAATGACCCCAGCTAAGGCTCCTAGCAATAGGGGATATATAGCCTAAAGTGGCCATCTCCTGTGACCAGGCAAGACCTCTAGTGAGGGACTGGAACAGCAACACAGTCATATAACCTTTGACCTACAGTCTGTCCTGCCTAGGGGAAGTGCTGGGGTAAGGGTGGCACAGAGATTGTGGGAGTGGTCAATGACTGTTCTAGCCTGAGACCCATGACATGAGAGGGAGCCCACCCCTGACACTGCCTTGGAGAGCCAGGACCCAGAGGCTGGACAGCCCAGAGACCTAGGATAGAACCAAACATGATTGGAGAAAAAAATGTCAACATAATGATGCCTAATGATGTTCTGCTATAATCATAGATTGGTGTCTAGTCCAATAGTCATCAGGGAGGCTTCATCCAGCAACTGATGGAAATAGATGCAGAGATCCACAGCCAAACATTAGGCTGAACTCGAACTTGGGGAATCCTGCTGAAGAGATGAAGGAAGGATTGTAGGAGCCAGAGGGGTCAAGGACACCACAGAAAACCCACAGAATCAACTAACTTGGGAGCACAGAGCTCACAGAGACTAAACCAATAACCAGGGAGCCGGCATGGGACTGACCTAGGCCTTCTGCATATATGTGACAGTTGTGTAGCTTGGTATTCTTGTGGACTCCTAACAGTGGGATCAGGGGCTGTCTCTGACTCTTTTGCTGGCTTTTGGGACCCTATTTCTCATATTGGGTTGCCTTGCCCAGCCTTAATAAAAGGGGAGGTGTTTAGTCTTAGTGCAACTTGATAGGCCATGTTTTATTGCTACCCATGGGAGGCCTGTCATTTTCTGAATAGAAATGGAGGAGAAGTGAATTGAAGGGGGGGGGAGGAGAGGTGGGGGAGAGGGCCTGGGAGGAGGAAGAGGGGGAACTATGGTCAGGATGTAAAATAAATAAAAATAAGTAAATAAGTAAGTAAGTAAATAAATAAATAAATAAATAAATAAATAAATAAATAAATAAAATTAAATCATATATCCCAAAGTACCCTTTACTGAACTAACAGAAACAACTTGCATTGTACCTGATTCAGCAGGCAAGCTACTGAAATCAACAGGACTTACATGCACAGAATTCTTAAATTTATACAAGGCATTAAAGATAGAAGGCCAAAGAGCACAGAAAAAAAATCTTCATGAAATTTAACCTAAACAGCATCAGACTACTGAAAATAGTAACACTAGGCCTTGATTTTAAAATTACGACTTTTTATTTATACACAATTTATGAACATGTAAAGCAGTAGTTCATTGTGTTTGTGGGTGGACAAGAATATTCTGTAAGTATAAAGCATGGACTGCAAAGAAGAAGAACCCAAGAAGGAAGAAAATGCAACTGGCGACCCTTCAAGTATACATTCTTTTAGGAAATGTTGACAAGGTCTCTTATTATTCAGGGCTATGTTAGGTATTCCGTGTGTGTGTGTGTGTGTGTGTGTGTGTGTGTGTGTGTCTGTGTGTGTGTGTGTCTGTGTGTGTGTGTGTGTGTCTGTGTGTGTGTGTGTCTGTGTGTGTGTGTGCGTGCGTGCATGTGTTTCATATAAAGATAAAGATTTATTTTCCAATATCTGTGAACAATTGTGCTGAATTTTGATGGGGATTGCTTTGAATCTGTAGATTGCTTTTGGTAGGATGACCATTTTCACTATATTAATCCTACCAATCCATGAGCATGGGAGATCTTTCCATCTTTTGATATCTTCTTTAAGTTTTTATTATACAAGCTTTCATTTGCTTAGAGTTATCCAAAGGGATATACATACATACATACATACATACATACATATATATATATATATATATATATATCTTTTTCAGTATGTTTGTTATTTGTATCTAGGAAGGCTATTGATTCTTTGCATATTAATTTTGTATCCTGTTACTTTGCCGAAAGCGTTCATCAGCTGTAGGAGTTTTGTGGTGAAGTTTCTGGGTCACTTACAATCACCATCTGCAAACAAAGAAAGTCTGACTGCTTCCTTTCATACTTGTATCTCCTTGACTCCTCCAGCTGTCTTATTGCTGTAGCTAAGACTTCAAGTACTATACTGTAGATATGCAAAGAGTGGACATCCTTGCCTTATTTCTGATTTTAGTGGGAATGCTTTGAGTTACAATGATGTTGGCAGTAGGCCTGCTATAAATAGACTTTTTTATGTTGAAGAAGTCTCTTGTATCCCTAGTTTCTCTAGAACTTTTACCATGAGGGGTTTTGGATTTTGCCAAAGGCCTCTCTGCATGTAATGAGATGACCATGTGGTTTTTGTTTTTCAATCTGTTTACATAGTGGATTACATTTATTGATTATGTATAGTGAACCATCCCTGTATCTCTGGGATGAAGCCACCTTATTATGGTGGATAATCTTCTTGCTGTGTTCTTGGATTTGAACCACAAGTATTTTATTGAGAATTTTTGCATTTATGTTCATAGGGTGTTATGGAATATTAGCTTAAGATTGTTACATTTGTTTATGCTGTGGAATATTTGTCTAATGATGCAAAGATGTACTGCATTCTTTTATGCTGCATTTGTTTAACTCTGTGCAGCTGTTACTGTGCCTGCCTAAAACACCTGATTGCTCTAATAAAGAACTGAATGGCCAATAGCAAGGCAGGAGAAAGGATAGGTGGGGCTGGCAGGCAGAGAGGATAAATAGGAGGAGAAATCTAGAGAAATGGGAGGAGTGAGAAAAGGAGGAGAGGAGGACACCACAGGCCAGCAATCCAGCCACACAGCCAGCCACATAGTAAGAAGGGAAGATATATACATATATATGTATAATAAAGAAAGGTAAAAAACTCAGAAGCAAAATGTAGTTAAAGAGAAATGGGATAATTTAAGTTAGAAAAGCTGGCTAGAAACAAGCCAAGCTAAGGCCAGTATGGGCATTCATAAGTAAGAATAAGTTTCTGTGTATTTAATTGGGAGCAGGGTGCTGGACCCCCAAAGGGTAAAAAGAAACAACTACAATAAGGTGTGGTAGTTTGAATATAATTGGCACTCATAATCTCATAGGGAGTGGCATTCTTAGGAGGTTTGGCTTTGTTGGAGTGGGTATGGGCTTGTTGGAAGAAATGGCTGTGGGGGTGGGCTTTGAGGTTTCCTATGCTCAGCATACCGCCCAGTGTCTCAGTCAACTTCTGGTTGTGTACAAGATGTAGGACTCTCAGCTATTCCTCCAGCACCATGTCTGCCTGCATGATAATGGACTGAACCTCTGAAACTGTGAGTCCACTCAATTAAATGTTTTCCTTGTAAGAGTTGCCATGGTCTTAGTGTCTCTTCACAGCAATAGAAACCCTAAGACATAAGGAATATTGGTCTGTAATTTTCTTTACTGTTGGGCCTTTGTGTGGTTTAGACAGCAGAGTAATTGTGGCTTCATAAAAAGAATTAGGAACTGTTGACAAAAGCTGGGAATGGAGCTTAGTTGAACTAGACTGTTTGCCTGGCATGCATGAGGCCCTGGATTTGATCCCTAGTCACTGCTTACATTGGGTGTGGTGGCATATATGTGTAATCCCTGCACTGGGGTGGTAGAGGCTGGAGGACAAGGAGGAGAGGACAGGGTCATCCTTAGCTACATAGTGAGTTGGAGACCAATCTGGGCTAAATGAGACTTCAAAGGAAAGGGAAAAGGAAATGGAAGGAAACACCAAGGAGGAAAGAATTTGACAATGAAATGTGAGAGATAAACACATGAGGGTTGGTGGTGCTTGCTAGATTTCCCTCTGTCCCTCTCTCTCCCTTCCCTCTGCCTCAAGACAGGCTCTGTGTGTGTAGCCAGGCTGAGTGCTGGAATTCCAGCCCTGAACCACCACACCCCACTAGTGTTACACTTCTCCAGTCATTTTGAATAGAAGAAAATCTTGGGGTGGAATTCTAATGTTCTCAAACACAAACGTGCTGAAATGGGGTTTCAGGTGGGCCAAGGTATCAGACTGTGGGAGATTCCAATATTTGGGGAGAACAGCAGGCAGGTAAGGTAATAACGGGGAGGTGTTTATGCAAATTGTAGTGTTGGCATCACCTGAAAAGAGGACAGGCAGGATGGTTGAGGGACATAGGATACTGCCAACGCTGTGTTAGCAAAGAACACAACAAGGTCCTATTCAAATTGCTGATGTTAGCTGAGTGCTGTGTGACCCCAAAATTGAGTGCTCTATATATCAGCTTACTGGGAACCAAACAGGCATAACACAGTTTGCTTGTTGCATAAAAATGAACTCTTCATCTTAAATACATAGAAAACCACTAAAATAATGTTAGGAACAACAATCTTGAACTAAGATTTTGACAATGCATGGGGAAAAATACATGCTTACCAATAAAAGTAAAAAATTATGCCTGCTCATAATATGGCTTTAAGAGTGAAGTCAGGAACTTATTTTATCTGGTACACCACAGCAATTTGCTATAAAGCTTTATGAAACAGCTAAAGTAATGTTATAGCCAAACCAATTGTTGCTAAAATGCATTCCGTTAAAATGGAAAATATAGGGAAATAAAACACTGTAATTGTCTCTCAACCCACATTGTATATTATGTTGCTAAATTATATACTATTATATTTTCTTCATTTTAATATGCTTTCCCTTAGAGGAATTGATAACATGAGGAAATGATTCTCTGCTTTTATTTCTGAAGACCTAAATATTATCCCACATGTATTTATAAACCAAACAGGGTCTCATTCTCTTATTAGATCCCAAGGCTTATAAAACTCATTTCATGAAGCCACACGTACAACAATGCGTGAAAAAATGAACACAAATGGCCTTCTGTTCTATTTCTTACTTGTTTCATATTTAAAGAGAGCTATAATAACGTGTAAGAGGGACAAATCAAGGTTTTCTTCATTTTAGATCTTTTAATAGCATATTATATATTTCTTGCAAATATTGTCTTTGGCCTTGAAACAATTTTGTTCAACCTCATCCATCCACTGAGTAGTTGGGCTCCCCAAAGAGATGAAAAAAATTCCATGGCCTGGATCCACATTTAGCAGGATGTTGACAGAACACAAACCAGTAATGTGCATAGTATCTAAATAAAAGGTCAACTTTTTCTTCCCTGGAGACTTTGTAAAGATTTTTTTTTATATAATAAACCACAAAATTAACAGAGCACTGAAAACATCTTTGTGTATATAAGAAATTTATGTATGTAAAGATGATAAATAACTTCTTAAATACAAAATAGGCAATTATCAAGGGTGTGTTTTAGACAGGAGCACGCTATCTGAAATATGTGGAGATGTTTAAAAGGCCAAGAAAGGCCATGAACCAGCAGATATAGAATATTAGTGCCTTTCCTCACTGCTGTTATCACATACTGGACAAGAAACCATGACAGGGAGGAGGGGTGAGTAGGGTCTAGAGTTTGAGGGCTTACAACACAGTCCATCTCGGCAGGAAAGGCACAGTGGCAGGAAGGAGGGTGAGGGGGGGCTTGTCATACCGTGTCCCTAGTTAACAATCAGAGTAGAGATAGGAAGTGGGTCCTGGAGGTAAAAACACAGCACTTTCTCCAAGACTCATTTCCTCCAGCAAGGCTCCGCCTTGTCAGGGCTCTAAACAATGCCACCTTCTGGGGATCCAGAGCCTGTGGGGGACACTTTGTATTCAAACCCTGACTTGTACTGATATGCACAGCTTCTAAAATACAGAACATGCTCTTACAGAACAATGAAATAAGAAAATTAAAAGTAAAATCATTCCTCAAGTACTTACAACTCATCTTGTGGGTCCATTACCTTTTGCCACTGTGGCACTTGGTAAATAGGTAGGTTTAGTTCTGCTGGATAGTGAGTTGGATTCAAAATGTCTTAGACCCCAGGACTCTATATCCTACCAGAGAGATAGTACCTGCATATCCATGTTCACTAATGCTCTGTTCACAATCACTACCTGCATATCCATGTTCACTAATGCTCTGTTCACAATCACAAGGGAATGGAAACAGTCTAGACAACCATTAATGGATGCGTAGATAATATGAAAGTGGTATGTATACACAACAGAATTTCATTCAGCTGTAAAGTCATGACATTTCTAGGGAAATGGACAGAATTGAAAAACACTATATTCAGCAAAGGTGACCCAGACTCAGAAATTCCTTCTTCTATGTGATCCTAGATCACAAGGTCTAAGTGTGTGCATGTGAGTGGGGTACATGGTGACCCTAGATCACAATGTCTGTGTGTACATGTGAATAGGGTGGATGGTGATCCTAGATCACAATGTCTACGTGTGTGCATGTGAGTGGGGTGGATGTGGGCATAGGCTATGAAGTGAGACAGGAGGTTAGAAGAGGGGAAGAAGATGTCAAAGGAGGTAGGCAACAGGACAATTGAGCCATGAGAGTGGAAAGGTTTTGTGGGGTTTGAAGGGCACAGGAGGGTACTGGAGATGAGGGAAAAGAAGAGAGTAAGGGAATTAATAAAAACATTTTCCTTTTAATCATTAAAATGAAACATAATAGTGTGTATGATAATGACTTTAAAAAATAAAAATGCTGCAAATAGCTTTTTTTTTTAAAGGGTAGGTTCTAGGGATGTAGGTCAGATGGTACTGTGCTTGTCTTGAATGCACTAAGCCCTGGGTTTTATCCTGGGGCTGGAGGCAAAAGGATCAGGAGTTCAAGGTCATCCTCAGTTATAAAGTTGGTGTGGGCTACATGAGACTGTCTTAAACAAAAACAGCATAAGAGGTCTTAAGAGCCTTAAGACACATAGCCCAGAAAGATGAGCTACGATGGGCACAGACCAGACGCCTTGGAACTAGGTAGACAGTGTGAATGAATGAACAGACAGCTAGTCATGGAAACTGTGTCAAACTGAACAAGACACGCCCTCTTGAAGCAAGCAGTGTGCCCAGCTCTAGTTCCCTGGAGACAAAGGGATGCAAGCCTAATGCTTCCATTTTGTTCAAAAATGCACACCCGTGACTCCATACAAAGACTGTTAATTTTGTCTAAATGTGCCAGTGATCCCACTGCAGCTTTAATGTCAGTTTGTAATCTATGACTTCTAAAATCAACAGTATTAACTATTTTTTTACTCAATCCACAGATGTGGGGTGGTGTTACATTTAAGAAAAACTTAAATAGGTGGCTGTGTGTGTGTGTATGTGTGTGTGTGTGTGTGTGTGTGTGTGTGTGTGTGTGTGTGTGTGTATACAAGGGGGCAATCTCATAGTTTCTTCCAAGAGTTCATATTAAAATAAATATGAAGGTACTATGTTTAGATTATAAATTGTCATTAATTTTTAGCCATATTTTTAAAATGTAAGGCTGAAAGAACATTCCAATGGGTAAGCATTGTTCTCCTCCTATTGGGCATATTTGGTGGGCAGGCAGGGCAGCAGTGAGCTATGCCCCCAAGGAATCCTCACTCTGAATATGTTGGAAACTTGGCACCAGTTAAAGGTCCCAGTCAAGTGAGGAGCATAGCAACGGGGAGTGGCGGAGTCACAACTGTGCCACGGGATGATCCCAACCTTCTCCAAGAAAAGACTGCAGAGGAAGGCAGGGCAGAATGAAGTGGAAACAGACCCAGTGATAAGAGACGGCACTGCACTTCTGAGCGAACTGAGCTTATCGGTGATGAATCCACCTCTCAGGGAGTGCTTGTGCTGTGTGGCCTACTGAAGCATGCTCAGTTAAACATCCAGACCTGTGACGGGGAGACGGTATTTAGGTTGCAGTAAGAGCCCTCAGACAAGAAGTTATGATGGCAATGTGAGGATATGAGGGCTAAACTCGGTTTACCAGTTGACCCCGAGGGCGGCATCTTTTTGCAAAATTGTTTCTTTTATCCCAGTGAATGGCCTGATTGTGTGTCACAGTGGATGGGCCAGGAATTAAATACACTAACCTTACTCTCTGTGCATTTACAAGCAGATGGATGCAGTAGTGACTTATGCACACTTACCTGTGTCTGCTACAGGCCCAGGGAGCTTCAAATGAATTATAATTTACCCATTCATTAAGAAACGGTTTGGGCCAGTATAATCTATTTAAGAAGATTGGAATATGGTTTGTTTTAGGCGATTTCTGTTCCAAATGTCTAAAACAAAACAGTCTTGAATTTTAAGCAACTTCTCCACCCTCTGGAACGATCTCAATGCCAAAGTTATACCGAACATATCATATGCAATATTTCATGACACATCATATGAATATAAAGCAGGGCAGAAAATAAATACATACATAAACAGAGACTGAAACTTCCTATGTTTGTACTTAGGAGTAATAAAACTTGAAATGGTTATGCTTTCCCTGGGGCAAAATTTCATTTTATTCATTAAAAGTTCAAGGCAATTTGAGAAAAATTTATATGCAACCATTACATATACATCAAATTACCGTCAGCTTTGCATAAGCAACGATCTCTCACTAAGGCTTCAGTAAAGTAACTGAAGCCTAACTTGAAATATTTTTTAATTGAAAAAGAAAACTTATTCTCCTTCCACAGTCAACCAAGTTGAAGAGAACAATTTCATTAAACTGTGACAGACATGCGCAATTTTTCTGCCACAATTTGGTATTTTTTTTTTAGCTGAAATGATCATATAGGGACAAAAATGTATGAGTCCCTAGAAACAAGCTCCAATAAAGCGATCTCCTTAGAAAATACTATCTGCACTGAAAAGTATTTTAAATTCATATAGAAATTACACAACTGCCCATCTTAATGTACTCCATAAAGCAAAATATATTCTTGATTAGCTGAAAACTTAATATACTCTAATAAACATTGACTAATTCTAAAGCAATTTTCAATCTTTCACACAACTTTTTCTTACAGACTATGTACATCGCAAAGTCAATGTTTACCCATTTCTTTTCTCTAAAAGAAAAATCTGAGAATCCTTCTTGGGGATAGATTCCAAGATATGATGTACAAAGTGTAACTAACTTTTACAAATGTTCTCTGAGAATTCTGATATCAAAATCTACCACATGGTTTGTGTTTAGAACTCAGTTACTTTGGCACAGCACCTCATGGGTTACATGGACCATGTTATTGATGGCTGTTATTGGCAGCTGCTTTCACTTAATTTCTTCCTTCCACCCAGGACCTCAGGATGAGGTTTATGGCCACCAAGGAGCTGCTTCATCTTTTGAGTCTGTCCACGGCCCACCATCATGACCATGAAGTTAGCGTGGCATCCCTGGGAAGCAGGGCAGCCTCACTGGCCTGTAGACCTTAGTGAGCCTTGGGCTTTCAATGGACCTACTCCAGAACCCTGTGTGGTAAAAAGTAGGAATGCTTTTGGAGCTGGGGAGTCCCGAGTTCCAACTCTTGTTCTACTGTGTGGCCTTGAGTCAGTCGCAAGACCTCCACACAGGGAGAAGTCGCACAGAGTAGCCCACCTCTCATATTGGAATCCCACTGACGTGCATTGTTACTACTGAAAAGAAAAGCAACCTGCGGTTCCATATGATTTTTTTTCTTCTTGTTCTGTAGAGAATGAGGTGGGATTTTGACTGGAATTGCACTTAATCTGTAAACCACTTTTGGTAGAACGGCCATTTTGACAGTATTAATCCTACCAATATATGAGCACGGGACGTCTTTCCATTGAGTGTCTTCCTCAATCTTTTCAGAGATTAAAATTTCTCCTAGTAGAGGTCTTCCACCTCACTCACCAGGCATATTTTCATAATTTATTCTCGTTACAGCTGTTGTGAATGAGGGCGCAGTGTTTATGACCTCTTCCTTAGCATATTTGGTGTTAATGTATAGAAAGACTATTGATTTTTTTAAAGTTGTTTTTGTAACCTGCTGTTTTGCTAAAATTATTGATTGTTTCTATAAGTTTTTTTGGTGAAATTTTGGGCTTCTCTTATATCTAATAATTCTATCAAAACAAAGAGGGATAACTGGTTCTCTTTTCCTGTTTGCACCCCTTTAATTTCCTTCTCTTACTGAATTGCTGTGGCTAGTGCTTCAAACACTATATGGAAAGGAGTAGGGATAGCAGATAGCCTGTCTAGTTCCTGTTTTTAATGGGCTGCTTCTAGTTTTTCCATTTAGGATTATGTTGGCTGTGAGTTTGTCATATCGTTATAGTCTTTAATGTGTTGAGGTATGATCCCTCCAGTCCTTCTCTCTTGAGGACTTTTATTGCATAGGCATGTTGGATTTTGTCAAAGGCTTTTTTCTGCATCTATTGAGATAATCATGAGATTTTTGTCTTTGAGACCATTTATATGATTTCTTACATTTACAGATGCACTTAGATTGAGCCATCCCTGCATCTTTGGGATAAAGCCTACTTGATCATGGCATATGGTTATATATATTTGTATTCAGCTTGCAAGTATTTCACTGATGATATTTACATATATATTCATTGTCAAATAGGATCATATTCACAGTCACTGGAGAGTAGGATTTTCAGCAAATATTTTTTAGTGAACTCTTTTGTAGGTATTAACTCATAAATGCTATAAAATTAATTCTAATAAATATAAGTTAAGCTAGAGTGTTTTTACTTTACTCGGGTTGTGCAAATGAAAAAGCATTAAAACTTATGGTTAGACATTCTTTTGGTCATAAAATCCTCAAGTGCATGCATAAAATGTCAGTCCTATGATTTGGAGTGTGCTGTAGTGTGTGTTTCTAGGTAATAATCTCGAAAGTGTACAATATCACTTCCTTCATTTATAACCTGAAGTAAGAACCCAAGGTATACATAACCACTAACTTCATTGGTGAGAAAATGAGACTCAACAGTTCAACATGTGTCCAAAGCACAGAGAAAACAGAAATTGTGCTGGGGATTGATCAAGTTTAAAGTCCTGATTCATTTACTTGAAAACACTTGCTGAATGATTCCTATGGTGAGAGATGTAAATCTGTAAACACAGCATGTCTTCTAGGGCCTCTCCTCCAGTAGGGAGACAAGAAGTTAAGAAATTCAAAATGACTCGCAACAAAACTCACATCATCGTGACAGGGTAGGGGTGTGTGTGCGTATATGAGGGGCAGGAGTGAGGACAGCACGTGTGGATGGTTATCTGCTGATACACAGCCTGGGAAAGAGAGGAAGCAACCACGAGAGCTGGCGTAAGAACAGTCTAGAACAGTGTTCTCAACACAGGGGTCAAGACGCCTTTGGAGGTCAAGTGTCACTCTCACAGGGGCCACCTAAAATCATCAGAAAGCACAGATATTTATATTATGATTCATAACAGTAGGAAAATTACAATTATAAAGTAGCAATGGAAATAATTTTTTTAATATTTATTTATTTATTTATTTATTTATTTATTTATTTATTTATTTATTTATTTATTTATTATGTATACAATGTTCTGTCTGCATGTATGCCTGAATGCCAGAAGAGGGCACCAGATATCATTATAGATGGTTGTGAACCACCACGTGGATGCTGGGAATTGAACTCAGATCCTCTGGAAGAACAGCCAGTGCCCTTAACCGCTGAGCCATCTCTCCAGCCCCGGAAATAATTTTTATGGTGGGGGGGGGGTCACCACATCACAAGCAACTGTATTAAAGAGTCGCAGTGTTAGGAGGGTCGAGAACCTCTGACACCGAAGAGAACAAGTGCATTTTTAAGATAGCACAGTAAAGATTCTACCAACCATTTTGGGTTAGCACTCCAGGGATGTTTCTCACCACTCGGTCAAGCTCACACTATGCCTCCACCACCCACTCAGTACCTCCGGCCTCTGTGTGGCTGCTTCAGTACACTGCTTGTGCTCAGAACAACATAAGACTGCCCTGTTCTCACAGACATAGACCTTATTATACGTTCTCCATTTTTGCAGGAGCTTCATGATTATATTAAAATGCCAAGGTAAAATAAACTAAATACCATCATGATTTATTACATTATCATTTACTTATTTTTAATAACCCAACACTCTCACTGAAACTCAATGAAATATTGAGATATTATATAAATAGCATTGTATAATCATATACTTCATACATTACATATTATTATATAAAATTAATAATGGTAACTTTTAAAATAATAGCTCATAATAAAAATACCTTCATTGTGGCAAGCTTTTAGAGTTTGGAATGGTTATGCATATTAGATTTTTAAGATGGAATGCAGAGAAATACAACTTTTACATGACACGTGAGAATCATAATTATTAAGGTTAATATAATAGCTCACATCTTTGTTTGCAAGTCTGTCAGTTTGAAACAGAGTTCATCATCTCTGACAGATTTCTCTCTCTCTCTCTCTCTCTCTCTCTCTCTCTCTCTCTCTCTCTCT
>CABHPR010076118.1:0-11227 GCA_902168415.1 Peromyscus melanophrys
CCTGGTACTTCCTGATAGCTCACAAAGTCAATCCCCTCCAAAGACATAAATGTCTTTTACCAAAGGGCAGCTTGTATGAGCTAACCCTGTATTTATAGTTTTTTTTTTTCAAGTAATCATCTCAATGGCCAAATAAACATATTTTGGGGTGTACACTGATCCCCAAAAGTATTGATTTGTCACCATACTGACAACTGAATGTCTGTAATTTCTATAACAGAGTGCAAGGGAAAACATCTCTCCATCTTCTCTGAGCAGATATTAAAAAAAAATCAGTTCTGGTGAGATCGAAGTTTAAACAAAAAAAACCAAACCTACAAAATTTTCAAGACAAAAGACAAAAAGAAATGTATGATCTCAGGCATAATACACAGCCCAAAATGCATGGTATTATTTTGTGAAGATGGAAAATATGTTTTCACATAAATAGTGCCATTAGCGAAAATGTGGTATGGCTGAGAATATTTGAAACATACATACCAAGCAAATAATTAGTGTCTATACTGCATTTTTTAAAAAGCTCCCACAAGTGAATAATAGCAGAGTTTAATAAAAATATAGCCAATGAACAAAAGAGAAACATGCACTCTCCCCCTTCAAAGAAATGAGACTGGAAAGGCTAAGCTGCTTTGGCCATAGGATTGGCAAAAGATAAAAAGAACATTAGTATCCCTTCAGAGGAACTTTTTAGAAAACGAATTCTCTTGCACTTTTTGTAGAAATGTAAACTGATAAAGTCTTTGGAGGCCAATTTAGCAACATCTTATAAAATTTGTGGTCTATCTATTGATTCACTCAATTCAATAGAAATATTACATTCATCAGTCTACTTCCCTAAAATAATAAATAAAAAAGAAACTAAATAATTACCCAACAATAGGTGAATGATTAGACGATTATGGTGCACCTATATGATGGGGTGTTGTATTTATATTGCAACAAGAGACAGGTCTGTATGTATATTCTATAGGCATAATTCCACAGTGTTATTTCTTACAACAAAGGAAGTCACAGAACAACCCTTGTATGACATTTATTCTAAAAACACAGAACCATTTAGACAGTTTCTCAGGAGGTTTTGAAAGTGATCTAGAAAGCTTTGTTTCAAACCCTTAAGAATGGCTCCCTCTCAGAATAAAAGTGGAAGGACTGGGGAGACCTCACCTTTGTACGTCAATCCCTAACCTGCTAGAATAAGCAGAGATGTGAAGATTAAGAACATAAGTTCTGGACCTGAAGTGCCTGGCTTCATATTCCAACCCTGCCTCTTAAGTCCCTCAGATACTGGGCAAGCTACTCTATGCTGGTCCTGTATCAGTGGCCCGCGGAGAGTTATAGTAGTGTCAGCCATTATGATTACTAGGTTTAAAAATTCTTTCAATGTTAAAGAAAAGTCAAGGGACAGACTGGATGGTGCCTGGGAGTCCGGTTCACTGTTGAGATTTCAGTGATGGCTCTAACTAGAAGGAATATTGGAGAGGGTGAGATCCCCATGTAGAGAGTTCTGTGCTTGTTCCTGTCCTCCAAGGGCAGAGGGGCTTTGCTATTTGAAAAATAAGGCTTTGAACAAACAGGCAGATGGATTTTTGAATGGGCTTTGCCCATGGGGATATCTGACAGTTTTGCTGATTAAATAGGTTGAAATTCTTGTCCATACTCTTTTATTGAAGCAGATGAAATTAAGGGACCAACCAGAGCTGGCTAGGATGTAAAAGGGTTGTTACCTTATCTGCCCCAAGCCCAAATAACTCCCCCAGCTTGAAATACTTAACCTACTCTCCTGGGGCTGGGAGGCAGGACAGTGAGACAGGACAAGTCACATTAACCTGGGAGCTCTGGCTCCAACTCCCTCTTCATCAGCTCTGGTCACTGAGTCTGATTCTTTTCTTGCAGTGGAGTGAAGGGCAACAAATGCTGAATGGGACACCCCTGTACATGTATCAGGACTGCCCAGTACAGGAAAGTGGAGACACTAACCACTGGCTTCGCTCCAATTGGATCTACCGAGGGGAGGAAGCTTCGCATGTCCATGTAGAGCTGCAGTTCACTGTGCGGGATTGTAAGAGTTTCCCAGGGGGAGCTGGGCCTCTGGGATGCAAGGAGACCTTCAACCTTCTCTACATGGAGAGTGACCAGGATGTGGGCATTCAGCTCCGACGGCCTTTGTTCCAAAAGGTGCTGCTGCCCCTTCATGACATCCCATCCCTGATATAGACCCTTACCTCGATCCTCAGTCATGACTCAGCTCAGCCAAGAAGAAACAGGGCAAGCGTGAATGTAGAAAAAGGGAAAGAATTCAGGACAGAAGGCCAGAAAGGCTGAACTGAGTACCACTGGCTGTGCTCTGACTTTAAGGGAATCATTTAACCTCTCTGAACATTGGTTACTACATCATGTAATAGCCTTATTACTTGCATCCATTGAAATAGCATGGTGCTATGGTTGAAAGGGGAGTATATTGTGGAGGTTTTCAGACTTTTTACCTCAGTGCCCATCATGTTCATATGTGACATGATCACCCAAGAGTATTGCTGGAACTACACAGGGTAGTTCCTGGCTGCCAATCACTAGTACTATGACATTCTTTCATAACGTAGAAACCTGCTAAAAAACAAAACAGTCTGAGCTTATTATAGGATGTGCTCTCATTTCTTTCCAAAGAGCGAAGGTTGTAAAGTTTGTTATTGGTAATAAATCAGTTATGACACACTCTGTAACTGATCACCTCATTGGCACCAAGCTTGGGAACACCTCCCAGTAGTGGAAAAGTTTATGGTCTGTAGCAGTCCACTGCCTGGGTTCCAATCCTAGCTCCATAGTGTCGTCATAGCTATACTGTCTTTTAGAAGGACTAATTTGTCATAGCCTTAATTTCTTCTTCTGTTAAGTAAGATGGTAAGACATGAGCTGTACAGCATGTCTACAAAATGCTTACCGTGGGACCTCGTACATCACGCCCTTCCATCATGGCTGTGTAAATTGAGCATTCTTTATCCATATAATGCTTTGAGTCTGAAGTGTTTCAGATTTCAGACTTTCGAGTATTTATATAGACATATCTTGGGGATGGGACCCAATTCGAATTATGAATTTCATTTGTCTTATATATGTTTTATACATGTAGCTTGAAGTAATTTTATACAAAGTATATGATTGCGATATTCTTGTGGTCCATCACGTGAGCTAATATATAGAAATTTCCATTTGTGGCATGCTATGGGCATTGTCAGGCTTGGGAGCACTTCAGGTTTTAGAATTGTGGATTAGAGGTAGTCAGCCGACATGAAACCAAAAATTGTTTGGGACGCAGGGCTGAAGCACCGGCTCGCCATCATTCCTTTGTCCCCCCTAGGTAACCACCGTGGCTGCAGACCAGAGCTTCACCATTAGAGACCTGGAGTCTGGCTCTGTGAAACTGAACGTAGAACGCTGCTCCTTGGGCCGCCTGACCCACCGTGGCCTCTACCTAGCTTTCCACAACCCGGGTTCCTGCGTGGCCCTGGTGTCCGTAAGAGTGTTCTACCAGCACTGTGCAGAGACTGTGCATGGCTTGGCCCACTTCCCGGACACTCTCCCTGGACCTGGAGGACTGGTCGAAGTGGCTGGAACCTGCGTCTCCCATGCACAGATCAGCCCGGGGTCTGCAGGTACGCCACGGATGCACTGCAGCCCTGATGGGGAGTGGCTGGTGCCTGTGGGCCAGTGCCACTGCAAGCCTGGCTACGAGGAACGCAGTGGCAGCGTGGGATGCACCGGTAAGAAATGGAGTAGGAAGCCCCAGGGACCCACCTGGGTGGGCCTTCCGGGTGCCAAAACAGGGCTTCGTTTCCATGATTGTTAACCTAAGTGACATGTCTGCAGGGGTGTTCCAGTTCCACGGAGTGGGGCAAAGAGTGTGGAGGGTTGGTGTTTCCGCGTAAAAACAAAACAACAAAAAAACATGGTTCTGCCTGCCTTCTCTCTCCAGCCTGCCCTGTTGGCTCCTACCGAAGGGACATGGAAACACTCCATTGTCTCAAGTGCCCCCAACATAGCACAGCAGTGTCTGAGGGGGCCACCATCTGTACCTGTGAGAATGGACATTACAGAGCCCCCGGGGAGGGCCCCCAGGTACCATGCACACGTAAGTCTTGCAGCCAGGGCCTGGCAATCCGGCAGCAGTTCCTGGGCCCTTCTTGGGGCCAAGACTTCCCAGAGCTTACCAAGTAGTGGAGACCCAGGGAGTCAGGCACTGATCCCAGCTCCTCCCTGCCCCCTGATCTCTCTAGAAGGCACAGGTGTGGTTACACTACTTCCGCTCATGAGGGCTTTGGAGAACGTTAGTAATTGGGATGATGGACAGAAGCAGGGGTCAGTAGCCAAGGGGAGAGCAAAATGGGTGCCTATTTGATGACTCCTCTTCTCCCACAGGTCCTCCGTCGGCTCCCCAAAATCTGAGCTTCTCTGTATCAGGGACTCAGCTCTCCCTGCGCTGGGAGCCCCCCAAAGACACAGGGGGACGCCATGATATCAGATACAGCGTGGAGTGCTTGCAGTGTCGAGGCATCGCGCAGGATGGGGGTCCCTGCCAACCCTGCGGAAAAGGCGTGCGCTTCGCCCCAGGGGCTTCAGGGCTCACCGCATCTACCGTGCACGTGGAAGGCCTCGAGCCTTATGCCAACTACACATTTACCATCAAATCCCAAAACAGAGTGTCGGGACTGGACAGTTCCAGCCCTCGCAGCGCTTCCCTCAGCATCAACATGGGCCATGCAGGTGAGGAGCCTGGAGCAAGCCCGAGACCACAGGGATGAGTGATGGGCAGGATGCAGTGGAGATGCAACTTCAATTATTCCTGCTTTCCTTCCAAATTTTCCTTCCCTGTCATTCTGCGTGTCCAGAGTCACTCTCTGGCCTGTCCCTGAGGCTGGTGAAGAAAGAACCAAGGCAACTGGAGCTGACTTGGGCAGGGTCCCGACCCCGAAATCCTGGAGGGAATCTGAGTTATGAGCTGCATGTGCTGAACCAGGTCAGAAAGCTGCTTGGACACACCCTTTAGTGTTTAGTATACCCTAACATTCCCAACTAGGGGTATAGCATTGGGGAAAACATCCAAAACTAACTAGCTTTCTCGGGATAAATGTCTGCAAAGGTCTCTGACCTTACTGTGGCAGCCCACCCTGTCCAGGCCCTTCCATACCTGCCTGGCTTTACCAAGGGTGGCTCAGCGCAGCCTCATTCATGCAAGCCCCACCCACAGGATGAAGAATGGCACCAGATGGTTCCGGAACCCAGGGTCTTGTTGACAAAACTACAGCCAGACACCACATACATTGTGAGAGTGCGAACATTGACTCCACTGGGCCCTGGCCCTTTCTCCCCTGACCATGAGTTTCGGACAAGCCCACCAGGTAGGTTATCTATCTCTTGTCCCACCCCAAACATACACAATTATCATCTCACAGAGGCACTTCAGTTCCTATTTTTTAATGACCCTTGCTCTTCTCTGTATATATGCACATGTGTCTCCTCAATAATCTCTATAAAGAGAGACACAGACCCAATGCCCACTTAAAAACTGACTCTGGGTATACACTTAGGACCCTACCTTTTAGCCTCTATCACCCCTAAAGACTATGAACCCCCAGACTTCTGACTCGTATGCACAGTTTCCAGGAGCCTGACCGGAGGAGAGATTGTGGCCATCATCTTTGGGTTGCTGCTTGGAATAGCTCTGCTGATCGGGATTTATGTCTTCCGTTCAAGGTGCTGGCTCTGTCCTCCACACCCATTTATCTGGGGTCCCTCTGTCTTGTTAGAAGCCCTGTCTGTACCCCCAGATGATCCTCCTGCCCCCTAAAACCAAAGCTCAGATGTGCCCCACACCCAGCTCTCATGTCTGTGGCAAATTCAGCCAGAGCCCACTGGACCACTGAGATTTCCCTGGGTCCCTGAAGAAGTTGTCCTACCTCCTCCGCAGGAGAGGCCAGCGGCAGAGACAGCAGAGGCAGCGTGAACGTGCCACCAATGTCGATCGAGGTGAGGCAGTGGTGTGTGTGTGTGTGTGTGTGTGTGTGTGTGTGTGTGTGTGTGATGCCTAGGTCAACTCTGGGAGTGTGGGTGTGGTATATTGTCCCTAGGGCTCTCGTATTTTGCCACCTAATTAATTTTGGTTAATTAACTTTGCTGTGATAGCTAGCTGCCAGCAGCTCTGCTTCTCTACTAGCTTCTGGTACTAGTGCACAGCCACCCTGGGCTCTGAGCAATATTCTCCACCTTGGTGGCCAGGTCCATGAGTTGAGGCCAGGCAGGAAGGGGTTAAAGTCCTCTGAGGCAGGTGGGCTTCTTGCTTGTCACCTCATTAGGTGGCTCTGCAAGAGGGAAAGTCTGCAGTCTGTCTGAGTAGCTGGCATTGAAGGGAGGCGCCATCTGGGAGTGAATGAGGTGTAAGTGACTTGGACAGCATGGGGTCAGAAGCTGGGGACACAAGTCATAGGAAGATTGGGTAACTCAGGACAGGGAATTTACTCCAGGGTCTGAGTTCTGGCCACCACTATGGACCCTGAACAGTAGGACAGAGAAGCTTAGAGCACAGACAAGAGAAAGGCTGGGATGTGGAGGCTTCATTGCTAAGAAAAGAGCCAGGCTCACCTCAGAGAGCAGAGAAGGATTGAGAAAAAAGGCTCAGCTGTCTGCCCTTCTCCCTAGCCCCCCATGCTCTGATCCCTGAAGTGTATACTGCAGTGGCTGAGCCCTCTTGTCTTCCTTAGAGGACAAGCTGTGGCTAAAACCCTACGTGGACCTCCAGGCCTATGAGGACCCTGCACAGGGAGCCTTGGACTTTGCCCAGGAACTGGACCCAGGCTGGCTAATTGTAGACACTGTCATAGGGGAAGGTAAGTCCTGCTGTGACCCTAGCTGGTCCCCTTGGTGTGGTAGCGCGTGGCTGCCCTCAGGTTCCTTTCTTCAAGCCTAAGTTCCCAGATGAGCCCGTGCCTGCTGTATCCTGCCTGTATCCTCCTTGAACTGCTCTGCCCTGGAGCAGCCTCTGCCTCCTACACACTTTGCTCTGTGGTTATGGGGTTTCTGATAAAGAATGTTAAACACCTCATCTCTACTCATAGAAGTGTCACCATGCCAAGCTGCAGGTTGTTCTCAGATGGTTCCCAAAGTGGGAGAGAGTCAGAGTCTTCCTAAGTGAGCATTCCATCCCATCAGGGGCCCAGTGTCCTCGGGCTGCCCCAGTCCCCTGGGTCACCAGGGAAAATAGATCTCAACAGAGAACAAAGCTTGGCAGTGTCCTTGCCAATGATGCAGCCAAGCCAGCACTGTGACCAGGGAGCTCATTCACAGGACACAGGCAGGCCTCCTGTTACTTGGGCACTAGCCCTGGACCAGCTTGTCCTTCATCAACACAGCTCAGTCCCTCTGCATTTAGTGAGTACTTACTTAACATAAGCCAAGGAGCATGCTAGCCATGGAAGACAGTGGTGGTCAGGTTGCCCAGCTTCAGGTTGGTTCCAGACTGTTGCTTCCCCTAGAAGGGCAACCTAAGCTCTGTCCTTCCTCAGATTTCCAGTGAGGAGAAACTGGTCCTAGAGATGTCACTGCCTGATCATGAGGTAGCCTGACTGCATCAGACCACAACCTTATTTTCATCCCACCTAGGAGAGTTTGGGGAAGTGTATCGGGGAGCCCTGAGACTCCCCAGCCAAGACTGCAAGACTGTGGCCATTAAGACCTTGAAAGACACATCCCCAGATGGCCAGTGGTGGAATTTCCTTCGAGAAGCAACTATCATGGGCCAGTTCAATCACCCACACATTCTCCGCCTAGAAGGTGTTGTCACAAAAAGTACGTAGTCATCCCCAGGAACGGGAGTAGAATGTGTGGGAAGGGGGGGGAGGGATGGGGTGGGAGCAATGGAGGAGGGGAGCAGGACGCCAAAGGGAGGAAACCTGGGCCTGGGTGTGATGCATGTGCTGTGTCTCAGGAAAACCCATCATGATCGTCACAGAATTTATGGAAAATGGAGCCCTGGATGCCTTTCTAAAGGTGAGATGGGCAGAGAGCCAGCTCAGGAGGGGTCACACCATGGAGCCCCATGTCTTGTGGGGAGACTGTTCATCCTCTGATGTATACATTCATCCCACTACAGGAACGAGAGGACCAGCTAGCTCCTGGCCAGCTAGTGGCTATGCTGCTGGGCATAGCATCGGGCATGAACTACCTCAGTGGCCACAATTACGTCCATAGAGACCTGGCTGCCAGGAATATCTTGGTGAATCAGAACTTGTGCTGCAAGGTATCTGACTTTGGCTTAACCCGCCTCCTGGATGACTTTGATGGCACCTACGAAACCCAGGTTAGAGCCCCATCCACACTCACATTGATGACCCATGCACAAGCATAAGACCCGATTCCCTTCCCACACCGTTTTGTACTCATCTGTGCCCCGAAACATCACTCTCCGATGCCATGCCTTCTTAGGGAGGAAAGATCCCCATCCGCTGGACAGCCCCAGAAGCTATTGCCCATCGGATCTTCACCACAGCCAGCGATGTGTGGAGCTTTGGGATTGTAATGTGGGAGGTGCTGAGTTTTGGTGACAAGCCTTATGGGGAGATGAGCAATCAAGAGGTAAACCTGGACTATTTCCCCATGTCATCCCGGACACACCTCTGGTCTCTTCTACACTCCCTAACATGGTCCTTCCCTGTAACTCTTTCTTTCCAACTCCAATTTGGGACGCTATTTCCTGTGGTCTCTTCTCTGTTACTTCTTTGTTCATTACTCCATCTACCCTGGTCAGGGTTGCTTAGAGCTCAACAATTCTGTGTGATGTCCTAGCAGATATAGCCCCTTGCCTAGGCATCCTTCCCTGTCTCCTGCTACAGGTGATGAAAAGCATTGAAGATGGCTACCGGTTGCCCCCTCCTGTGGACTGCCCTGCCCCTCTCTATGAACTCATGAAGAACTGCTGGGCTTATGACAGGACCCGTCGGCCTCACTTCCTCCAGCTGCAGGCACATCTGGAGCAGTTGCTTACTGACCCCCATTCCCTAAGGACCATTGCCAACTTCGACCCCAGGTAAGTATGTTCAGAAAGGATGAGAGTTTGTGGAGGTCAAATCTGGAAAAATAAAAAATGGACAGTCGAGCCGATCCACTGAATGCTGGGCCCTGGGGAGCTCTGGACAGAATCTGGCATATGAGATACACCCAGTCCATGCCCTTTGGGAAAGCCCAGGCTAACAGAGGTAGGATCCCATCTATCATGAGTGGTTTTTTTTTTTTTTGTTTTTCTTGGTTTTTCGAGACAGGGTTTCTCTGTGTAGCTTTGTGCCTTTCCTGGAACTCACAGAGATCCGCCTGGCTCTGCCTCCCGAGTGCTGAGATTAAAGGCGTGCGCCACCTTATCATGAGTTAGCTCTAGATTACCCACCTCACTGTTTCCCCTAGAACCTTTCCAGTCACTTTTGTCACTCCCACTATGTTGCATTGTGACTGGGACCCCACCTCTGGTGTTCCTGTGGCCATCTGAGACTTGGGGTAATTTCTTTTCCCCATATACATACTACATACATATATTCTTGCATGTGGAGGAAAGATTCACAGATTTGACAAATCCTGGAGGACCTCCTGGTACAAGCTCCTTGCTGCAGCCTGGTACCTGCTCCTGAGAGCTTGGGCAGCTAGGCTGGGGTAGGGACAGGAGGGAGGCTGAGTCCACCTCTGACTGCATGGCCCGGCTAGAAGGAGCTGAGGAATGACAGACAGTTCACAGACAGCACAGAACGAGGGCAGCAGCCCGGTGAACAGGGCAGGCAGCAGCAATCGGTGCAGAGGACCAGCCCTGCTGCGGAGGTAGGACTGTGAGAACAAGAAACGTTGCCCAGTTTCCCAAAATTGTATTTTATCAAAAACATGGCCAGAATGTAGAGAATGACGTGGAAGGAGGGGGTCAAGTCAGGGAGCCAGGCAAGGGTGGACTTCAGCTGCTTTATCGGGTAAGACAGCCTGGTGTACTGGCCTCTGTATCAAACCCACCATATATAACCTTGTTTCTGGGATTGTTTTCCACGTTCCAACTTTTGAGACTATCTTTTGGAGCACAACTCCCTCGGACGCTGGAGACTGTGTGTGCTAATCTTTCTGGAATGCTGGATATTTTTTCTCCCAGCAGATTTACTTTGCTAATGGTTTTTGGCTCTGGCTGGCTTTCCTACAGGAACACTCATTGTATTGTGGCTATCAAAGTGTAAGAACAGCAGTTGGGGGGTTGAATGTGGCAAGTGAGGGCCGCTCCTAGGTGGCCATCTTAGGAAAAGGCAAGACAGCATCCTGCTGCAGGCCCCTACTCCTGTCTTTTGATTTATCTTAGTCAGGATGCATTCATGTCTGAAGGGCTGGGAATTCTTCACGAGGGATGCCCATTGCATCCACATTCCCTAGATCTACCCATGGAACAGGTCAGTCAGCTGCCCACCTGCTGCTCGGAGCAGAGCATACCAGGAAACAGGTCAGGGAGTAGGCTCAGATAACAGCCAGTTTATGTACAGAGAGCCTAGATGAGCTATGTGCAAGCATCAGATTCAGTGCTGGCTGAAAGGTGGTGGCCTAGGCCAACCAGCTCCTGTACTCCAAGGGAACAAACATGGCATCAAATCCCACAGGGTGACCCTCCGGCTGCCCAGCCTGAGTGGCTCTGATGGGATCCCTTACCGAAGTGTCTCTGAGTGGCTCGAGTCCATTCGCATGAAGCGCTACATCCTGCACTTCCGTTCGGCTGGGCTGGACACCATGGAGTGTGTGCTGGAGCTGACAGCTGAGTAAGGACTCTGGGGCCAGGCAGCCTTGGGCATGGGAGGGTGGCTGAGGTCTGAGCCTCTAGACTCAAGGCCTCCCTTCCCTCTTCCATAGGGACCTGACGCAGATGGGAATCACATTGCCGGGGCACCAGAAACGCATTCTCTGCAGTATTCAAGGATTTAAGGATTGAGTGGCCACTGAAAAGACACTTCATCCCTCTGCCCCCTCTATGAGCAAGAACAGGGCTGTGGTCACTCCCTGGGCCTTTCTTTCCTCAGCCTACAAGATGTAGGCTATTGGTGCTGCTCCTGCCCATTCAATCAGGACTCTGCCTTTGGACCAAGGAGCCTTTGTTTATAAAAGGGAGGTGGGCGGTACAAGTGAAGGGGATTATGGGTGGGTGGGTACTGGGGAAGGGTTTAATATATATATATAT
>CABHPR010076120.1:7198-22878 GCA_902168415.1 Peromyscus melanophrys
TGTGTGTGTGTGTGTGTGTGTGTGTGTGTGTGTGTGTGTGTGTGTGTATTGGCTTTCCAACTCTGATTCTTGCTGGGTGACTTGTGGCAAGGCCCTTACCTTTTCCAGCTGCAGCTCCCATGTCTCTGAAACAGAGCTCCTGGGGCTGGAGAGATGGTGGAGTGATTGATCACATATCCTGCTCTTTCAGAGGACCCAAGTTCAATTCCTAGCACCTCCATTAGTTGGCTCACAACGACCTGTAACTCCAGCTCCAGGGGTATCTGCACCCCTGGCCTCTGTGGGCACCCACACTCATGTGCACACACCCACACAGACACATATATATCATTTAAAATTAATAAAAATAAATAAAAAAGAAAACAGAGTTCATAACCTTACCTCCCTCCTAGGCTGTTGCAAGGATTATGTTTGCTGAATTGTGTAGTTTACCCTGCTCTGAGTGTTGAGTGATGGGGTTAGAATTATTATGATAACTGGTTATTAGGATTATTATGTCACCTCAGGTGTGTGGTTTTCCCAACATTGCTATTATTTTATTAATTTTATTTTTATGCCTTCAGTATTTTATGTGTATGGTGTTTTGCCTGCATGTATGTCTGTAAACCATGGGTGTGCCTGGTTACCAAGGAGACCAAAAGAAGGCACTGGATCCCCTGGACCTGGAGTTCCAGGTGTTGTGAGTCACTGGCTTTGGGGCCTGGGAACTGAACTAGGTCTTTTGGAAGAGCAGCCAGTACTCTTAACGGCTGAGCCACCTCTTCAGCCCTAACTTATTCATTTTTGAGAGAACACTTCTCTATGTAGCCAAGGCTGGACTTGAACTTGCAGAATCCTCCTGCCTCAGCCTCCTAAGGGTTAGGATTATAAGTGTGCACCACCACACCCAGTTTTTTACATGATGTTGGGGATAGAACCCAGGACTTTGTGCATGCCAGGCAAGCACTCTACCAACTGAGCTATGTTTCCAGCCCCTCCCCATTTTTTTGTGTATGAGTTATTTTACTGTTGTAAAATATGCACAGCACAAATTAACCATTTTAACCAGGTTGCATCATCCCACATAGAAACTCCGTACCCATCAAAGAGCAGGCCACCGTTCCTTCCTCCCAATGCCTTAGTTACCTCTGCTCTGGTACCAGCTCCTGAAAACAAACCCCCAATCACATAAGTGTCCCTTTGTGTCTGGTTTCTCCCACTTAGAATATTTCCAAGTGTAGCCATGTGCTTTCTTCTGTAGATGGATACAGGCCCGTGCCACACAAAGGATGGAATAGCAGCAGATCTCACAGAGTACAGTGGGCGTCCCAGGAGATTATAATGAAGTTCCTGCAAGCCAGTGATGCTGTGATGTACATCACATAGAAACACAAAGCATATGGTTTAAGCAAAGCGCCATGCCACAGTCACAAAAGTATAGTGTATGACATGGGATAATGATGACGAAGGACAATGATGGTCTCTGTGTCTTCTGTACCATGCTTTGTCCTGTGGGTTTGGGGGCATACTCACCTGCCCTACAGAAGGGGTCTTGGCCTCACACACCTAGTGCCTCAGGAGGCCTTGATGAGGGCGTAACTTCAGCTTTCTCTAAGTGATGAGATTGCTTAATCGGGCTGTTCTTTTGTGAAGTACTGCGTGAGTGTGGTCCGATGTATCGGTGCAGGGTGCTTTGTTTCATAAGTCATCTGCTGACAGACACTGTGCTGTGCCCACTGTGGGATTTTGTGTGTAGTGCCACTGTGAATATGAGCACCCTTCTTTCCAGGCAGCTCTATTGAGACATAGCACCTATGTCAAAAAATGCACCCACTTAAATGTAAAAGTCAATGCTTTTATTACAGCCAGAGCTGTGCAGCCGCCTCCGCCATCTAATTTTAGAGCATCTCCTCTCCCCTCCCACCTCAGAGGGAGTGAGTGACAGCCTAAGGCAGCCACCCATCTATTTCCTGTCTCTAGAGGTTTGCCAAATCCTAGGCATTTCACATAAACACAATCATATACCATGTCCATGCTCTTTCATAGCTGTTCTTTTTTTTTTTTTTTTTTTTGGAGCTCCATTCTCCTCGGAATCATAGATGCATGCAGACCCTTTTCCCCAGATTATAACTGGATCAGGGCCGCCCCATTTTCCGGTGATTGGATCTTTCCAAAGGGCCTGAGCATATCCTTGTTTAGTTTCTGGGTGCCAATGTCGCTCATACAGGTCTCATACAGCCTGTGTAGCTTGATGACCTTGAACTTCTGGTCATCTTGCCCCTACTTCGTGAGGGTGACAACTGCAGATGTGTACCACAACATCATTTTATGCAATTCTGGGGATCAAACTCTGGGCTTCACACATGCTAGGCAAGCATTTTGACAACTCAGCCACATACCCAGCCCCCACCATCTTTATTTAGCATCATATTCGAAGGCTAACATATTGCTACTTGTTTATGCCATGGCCAACTGGCTCAATGTAGGGGCAAGGATTTTCCCAGGCTCCCAGCAAACTCCGGCAGGCCAGAGTCTGTTCATGGTTTGTGTGGTTGCATTCTTCAAAAAAACTCTTTTTAAGAGCCTTCCACACACTGGCCACTTCACCAGTACTGGCTAAGTGATGAAACGCACTGGATGTGGTGCCATACACTTGTAATCCCAGCAGTCAGGAGGTGGAGACAGGAGGGTCAGAAGTTCAAAGTCATGCTCAGCTACATAGGAAATTTGAGGCCAACCTTGGATCCTTGAGACCCTGTACAAGGCCACAGGGCTGGCAGGGGGCAGAACTGAGATTCGATCCCAGGCAGTCTGGCCACAGAGGCAGAGCTGCACAGAGAGAGAGGTTTTCTCTGAGAGTGTGCTGCTGCCCAGTGTGCCCAGCGCCTCCTTCTTAGTCTTTGCTTTCTTTGAGCTAACCTGGCTTTGGCTTCTGCCTTCCCTGCAGGTTCTGGACTCTCATGCCCAGTCCTGAGCAAGTGTAGGAGAAAGGAAGCTGCCTCCCCTTCCCAGCTACCGCAGGGAGAGCCTTCTGTCAGACCCCGTGGGCATTTGCCTCTCCCTGTCTGACCACCCAAGAATAGACTCCACTCACTTCTTCGAGCCTTTCTGCTACCTGTCAAGAAAACTCTTCTCCATTTTAAGGCCAGTGCAGTCTTCCTATTGTCCCTCCCTCTCTTCTTCCCTCCCTCCCTCCCTCTCTCCTTCCCTCCCTCCTCCCCTCCCTCTTCTCCTTTTGTGGCTTTATTGAGTTATAATTGGCAAATAAAAATTTTATATGTTGAAGGCATATAATGTAATATTTTGATGTCTGAATATGATTGTTGTAATCAAACTAATTAACCTATTTATCACCTCAGGTAGTAATCTTTTTATTAATGGTATGGATATTTAAGATTTACTCTTAGCAAATTACAAGTATACAATGCCATATTATTAATTATAGTCACTATTTCAGTCTTTCTAACCAAATTCCCTCGATCACTAAGCCTGTGTTTATTTTTATTGGACAGTTTGATCTGAGATCAGAAAGGACAGTAGGTACTAGTTAGATGAAGAAAGGAGAAATACCGCAGATAGAGGGAGCAGCATGGGCAAAGGTCCTGAGGTAGGTGGGAACATTGAGGATGCATGGCAGAAGGCTAGAGTGCGGAATGAGATAAGTACCAGTCAGGCATCCAGCTTCCTCCTGTCCCTGTGCGCATCCATTTTCAGGTGCAGCTGCCTCTTTCACAGCAGTGAAATGACCAATCAAACCCTTCCTTTTGCAAAGGAAAGGGAAGTCGTCAGGATGCCTCTCCACCATGTTTGCCACTGCCCAGACCAATATGCAGGGATTACTGATGCAATCCAGACCAACAACAATTCACTCCTGGGCTGAGGCAGAGCCTGGCTTCAGGAAGGTATGATAGGTACTTTCTCAGCAGGAAGAGGGAATTGTGGGTAGACTTCAGTGTTGCTACCAAATGACTGTGCCTTTCCTACCTATTGACATGATTATGAGACACGAGGGATTTGGGGAGCAAATTGGTAGGCTAGAACTCACCACTTCACTCTCTCATAAGAAATCATGGAGCCCCCCCTGCCAGCATTGTTCAGGATAACAGCCAGTCTTGCTGCTAGTCCCTCATTCACACTGTTATCATCACAGGAGCAACACCAACCACAGAACTGGTCTCTCAGACTCCCTGTAAAGTAGCAAGAGGTCAGTAAGGAAGGCTGCAGAACATCCCACCCTGGCCCCAAAGTCCAGTGTTGCGGGACGTTTGAACAAGTTGTAAAGATGCGTCACTGGTTTACCTTGCCTGCCTAAAGCACCTGATTGGCTTAATAAAGGGCTGAATGGCCAGCAGCTAGGCAGGAGAGGATAGGCAGGATTTCAGGGGAGAGAGAGGAACAGGAGGAATCTGAGGTGCATGGAGAGACACCAGCGAGAGGCGGAGGGAGTCAGACATACAGAATGGAGGAGAGGTTGAAAAAAAAAACACATGACTGAATGTAGATGAACAGAAGAGGGTTAATTTAATTGTAGGAGCTAGTTGGGAACAAGCCGAAGCTAAAGGCCAAGGTTTCATAATTAATAATATGTCTCTGTGTCATTGTTTGGGGCCTGGAGATCCTAAAGAAAGTCTGACAAGAAAGACTCATTATAATCCAGAATTGTTTAGTGCTGCAGGAAGATGGCGGAAGCAGCCAGAGAGATCTTTCTGGAAGCTTGTCTCTGTGGAGGTGGAGAAAGAAGGGCATTGCTAACTGGGCCAGGCCATGGTGGCCTCTCACTTATAGACCCGTGGTCACCTTTGCTCCGTGGGTCTTGTGTGATGCTCAACCTCTCACAGATGTAGCAAGCTTTCAAAGAATTTAAATGCCAAGAAACCTGCACACAGGGGCCCTGGGCTGCAGCCAGCATGTATGTTTGCCACACAGCCCACACAGTGTCTTACAATCTGAGTTTCCTTTAAAGACCAAGAGACTGAATATAAAGTTCCAGATTTCTGGTTTCTCTTACAAGGAAGTTCTAGCAATTTAGGCTTGCCATAGTTTGGAGATGGTTACCCACAAGTCCCCAGTGGGAAGATTTGGACAAAGGGGTGACTTCTTTAAGAGGCGGGACCTAGGGGGAGGTGACTGGTCATGATCAACGTCGTGGTGGGACTAATGCTGGTCTCGGGAGTGGATTAGCTCCCACAAGAGTGGGTTGTTACAACAGTCTGGCTGTACCCAGAGTCTTGCTTCTTCCCTCACAGAGGGCCACTCTTTGGCGCACACCCACGACACCAGGTAACACGGGACACACCAGGAGCACCCTGGACAGACAGATGTCACGCTGTTTAAATCTTCCAACTGTCAGAACAAGGAGCCTATGATCCTGCTGTCTTTATATATTGTCCAGAATTAGGTGTTTTAATATAGTAACACAAGACAGACTAGACAAGGCCACATGCTCAAGTGAAAGATGATGACAGGAGCTGGGGAGCTGGCCCTCCAGTCCAGTTCACTGTGGTCCCCACTCAGTCCACATGGATGTAACTGGTGGTCCATGCTGGTGTTCTCATTAGGACTTCATGCCTGTGCTGATTACGTTCATCTTCCCACGATGGCAGCAGGAGGATGGGAGCAGAGATGCCCTGGGGAGGTGAGGGCAGCCCTCACAGGTCAGCTCTCTCCTAGTGGGCACGGAGCTGTTCCGGCAGCCCTCCCAGCTAAATCCCCAGGTCTGGGTAGCAGATGGGATAAGTCTGTACAAAGTCACACTGCTCTTCCTCCGGGAGCTAGGTCATGCATGCCACATGTGTTATCTCATCCTGTTGTTACCAGGGAAATCGGGGTCTCTGCTTGGGGTTCTTAGTCTGGTTAATAAAATAATTTAAAGGCTGGAGAAATGACTCAGTGGTTAAGAGCATTGTCTGTCCTTCCATAGGACCCAGGTTCAATTCCCAGCATTAGCATGCAAGTTCCTAACTCCAGTCCCAGGGAATGCAACACCCTCTTTGACTTCCACTGGCACCTGGCATGCACATGGTGCAAGCATACATGCAAGCAAAACACCCATACATAAAATTATATATTATATATGTTATTTTTTATTTTTATCTATTTTCTTTTAAAGAAAAGCTGGCAGACTCACGAAGCTACTTGGCTATGGCCCTGTAAGAGACTGTGCCAGGAGGCAGGAATTCTGGGAAGGAAAGATATATTATTTAATTGAAGGGATAATTATTCCTCCTAGCTCTTCAGCATGGTGTAAGGTGGATCTGCTTCCTGAGGGTGGTCCTTGGAGACTGACCTGCCCAACTGGAATGTTAGGTCTTCGTCCAGGCTGGAGATTCCATTTTCTTGATCTGAAGAAAATGCTTTTACCTTAATGGGCCTTTTCTGCTACTGTGACCCTGTCACTCTACTGCCCTCTGGAAGAGGGAATAGTGTCATCCTACTCTACAGATTAGACAGACAAGGTTCCGAGATGTCAAGACATTACAGTCACAGCCGAGAAGTGGCCAGGAAACTGAGGCTGCAGCAGTGTGGTGATCAAGGAAACAGATGGCAAGGCTGACATTCTGCTATGGTGTGGATCCTCAGCCACCCCAGAGGTCGTCCACTGTAAGTCGTAGGCTTGGTTACCATGGATCTAGAACCCTTAGGCAGCAGTGCAGGAGTGCCTAATGAGAAGTCCTTAGTCATCAGGGTGAGCCCCCCTTTTCATGGGCTCTCTAGCTCTGAGGTCAGTGATTGTGATTTTGCTTCATAATCCAGCCAAGATGTGCTGCTCAACACAGGCCCAAAGCAGGGCCATTAGTCATGGACTGAACTAAAAAATGGTTAGAAAAACATGCCCTTTCTGGAGTCTTGCTCTATAGCCTAGTGTAGCCCGAATTCTAATTAGTCTTAATAATAAAAACCCGGTGTCAGATATCAGGGTGAAAGCTGAAAGATCAGAGAAGAGCAGCCAGCCACTGGAAAGACTTCTTACCTCTAGGGATCCTCAGATTGAAAGGGCCGATATCCTGTCTCCACCCTGTCTTATCACTTCCTCTCTCTGCCCAGCCATATCACTTCCTGTTTCCACATCCCAAGTACTGGGATTAAAGTGTGTGCCACCACTGCCTGGCCTCTGGTGGCTAGCTCACACTCTGATCTCCAGGCAAGCTTTATTTGTTAGAGCACAAACAAATATGACCACAGCCCAAGCTACCCTCCAACTTTCTCTCTTCTGGCTTCCTCCAGAGTGCAAGGATCATAGGCAGAGCTATCCTGCCTAGCCAACCATTTCTCTTTACAAGTTGATGAACTCAGGTATTATGCGACACAGCGATAGAAAGCTGCCTAGACAGATTGCAACTTGGGCTCGGCTAACTTCAAAACCTAAAAGTTCACAGAGTGACAAACTGTTTTGACGGTGGTGTTTTTTTAAGGTTTGGAATTTGGGGGGGCTTTTACAGGGCTCTCTAGTAATGTGTTTACCACTGTTATGCCCAGATCTCGGGGACCCCCAAAAGACCAACATGGAGACTGAATCTTGCATGTAAAAGCAAAGAGCCTTTATTTTCAAGCTCCAGGGCTTGGTCTGTCTGTCCCATGCATCGGTGGGAGCAGAGAGCCCTGAGCCCAAGCAGGGTAGAGTTTTTTTTTTTTTTTTTTAAATCATAGCAGAGGTTGGGTGAGGGGATTTCTAGGGTTCAGGACCCTGATTGGCTGATAATTGTCTAGGTATCTTTAAAACAAAAATAGGTGTGTGCTAAACTCAGGGACATCTGGCCACCTTATCTAATGGTTGGAATATTTGGGATGTTAGGTACTTCCCCCTCCCTGGGTGGATCCCTGGGTGGTGTCTGCTTATAGCTTTTCCTGGATCTGGGTGTTGCCTGCCAGTAAGCCTGTTACAGAAGCTGTGTCTGGGCCCCTAAGCTTGTCATGGCAGCTGTGTGGTCAAGCTGTTTTGGGACCCCTCCACACCACCCAGATGACAATGCATGAGGATGATTTGGTTAGAGTTTGCTATGGCGAGGGAGTTGGCCACCATTGCTAATATAGTAGCTGGTAGAGACTGGAAGGTAGGCAGAGAAGGGAGGAGGCCTGCTGGGAAGAAAAGGCAGGCTTCAGGGCTGCCACCCTTGGACAAATGGCCCAGGGGGTGCCGGCAGCAAGCTAACTAGGGGTGGGCAGGCTAGGAGGGTGTGGGTTCTGGCTTGGAAGTGTCTGTCCACAGAGGAGGTAGCGTGAGGGAGGAGACCAAGTCCTGACTGTCCTGTTTCAACACTGTGGAGGTGGTTGGCTTTTGGTCCCGGTGGCTATCAAGGCTGTGGGTTGGAATTCTATGGCCATTGATGATTTGGCCATAGTCTGTGTGTTCATGGAGAGTCCCAGTGTGCAGAGAGGGAGTCTGCTCTGTGCCGTGAGCTGTTATGCTCACCTCTCTGTACTGGGGAGCCCTCATCCGTGACAAGAGGATGCTACCAGAATTTGTCTGGAACATGAACGCACATCAGTGTTTAGACCAGTGCCTGGCACACGCTAAGCCCGCAGCAGACTTTACTAATCAATCATTACCATTTGTGTGTGTGTGTGTGTGTTCACGTGTGTACACATGCATAGATGTGTGTACATGTGGAGGCTAGGAGTCAACCTTAGGTGTCATCCAATAGTTTTTTCGAGAGAGGTTCTCTCGCTAGGGCCTGGGTTCACCAATGAAGCTAGGCTGGCTGGCCATCGAGCCCCAGGGACTAGGCTGAGCTGGCTGGCCAAGGCTTCACCTGTCTCTGCCTCCCCAGCACTGGCATGTGCCACCATGCCTGTTTTTTCCCCGTGGGTTCCAGTGATGGACCTCAGGTCCTCGTGCAGGCATGGCTGGCACTGTACTGACAGGACCAGCTCCCAGCTTCCCAGCTTCCCTGCTTTTTTGTTGCTTTTGTTCTGTTTAAGAGCAGTTGAAGAAAGGCTTTTATTGGGGGTAAAGAAACACACACAGCAGCCACACTGAATTCTGTTACTTTTCTCTACACAAGCCTTTCTGAGCCTCAGTGTCCTCATCTGTAAAATGGGGTGGGGAGTCAGTGATGGCTCCCACCCCACACAGTAGAAATGGCTGTGGAGATGAATGACAGGTGGGCAGCTCTCAGTGCCATGGCTGCCCTCAGTTAAAGCGCACAGCCAGTGGCAGTTGGTACTGATGGCAACTTCAACTCCGGCCACCCACTTCCCAGAGTAAGTATATGGAAGATCCTGGTCCTAAGAGATTCCAGGCTCAGGAAGGCTGCCTGCTGTAGCTGGGTCCCTGCAGACTTGGCTTTTAGATTCCCACTGGGCCCTGTGTCCCTCACTCAGTCCACACATATCCTCTATGTCTTTATTTATTTATTTATTTATTTATTTATTTATTTATTTTCTTATTTTTTTTTTTATTAAATCACATACAACTCAGGGCATCAGGCTCCACCAACTTCATTAGAACTTGGGATTGTGGGAAATAGAAATCAAAGGCTGGACACAGTCTCCCCATCTTTTTATGACAGGAACAAAAACATCAGCCGTTACCCCAAGGAAATGAGGGTACAAAAAGCAAGAGAAGGGACTAGGAGAATGACGCGACCCTGAGGTTATGAGGGTGTGGTGCTGGGGCTATGGTCTGAGGGCTTCTGTCCCCGGATCCATGTTGGAGTCTTTATGTTGAAGGCTCTGGAGGTGATCAGGTCATGGGGTAGAACTCTCATGAATGGGGCTAGTGCTCCTATGTAAGAGGCCTGAGGGAGCTTGTCTGTACTTTTCCCACATGAGTGTGTGGACAGAATGTTTCTCTGAAACACTGGGTCTATGGGTGCCTTGATCTGAGCTTTGCTGTCCCCAGAACAGTTATAAACCAACTTCTGGTCTAGGCTATTTTGTGATAGGAGCCAGATGGGCTAATTCTGAGAATCAGTGGGCTCCTTTAGCCCCAGTCTCAGAGAACATAAAATGTCTCTTACTGTCATGAGAGGCTTGGGGGTCCAAGCACATGGGAACAGAGGCTATGAGTGGACCCCACTACCTATCTGCAGATGGAGAGGTGTTGGGGGAGGCCGATGATGGAGAAGAGAGTACAGAAACGGAGTACAGCTAGGTAGCTGGGCCAAGTGCTGGAGAACGGGATGGTGGCCCCTCTGGGCCAAGAGAAGCCAGGCAGTAAAGCTGGGGTTAGGGGCTGCGGAGGAGTTCATCACCCCACTTAACCTGTAAAGGATGTGTGGCTCCCCCCCTGTTCTAAAGCTGCAAATATGGAGTGCAGAGGTGAATGTTTTTCCATCAGCCACACCTGGCTGCAGCTCCCATGAATGGGTCGGCCACACCCATTCACATAGAAGAGGGCAGAATAGCCATTTCCTCCCTTGGCCAAGCTCCCACCTCCCTCCAAAGGCAGGCTGGGGTGTTCCTGATGTTAATAGCACCTGACTACTCTACCTGCCCTGGGTCCCAGAGATGTGGGAGTCACCCAAGTCCCTTCAACTAGCCATAGTGGAGTCACAACCCATCTCCCTTGTGATCAATCCAGCCCTTTAAGGCTGCAGCTGGTCCCAACCCCAGAGGCAACATGGAGGTAGACAGGCCCCAAGAGGAGGCAGGAAGGGGTGCCACTCCCCGTAGAGTTTTCCCAAGACAGGTTGGGGTGGACAGGAGATTTGGCAGCTTTCTGACATTTCCAGGAAAGACCCTGGCTCCTCTTAGATTATATTCCAAGGAGGATGTAAACAATATTGCTCAGGGCCACACCAGCTGGCTCTATGGGAAGCCTTCAGTGCTGTGAAGACCCTACCTGGGCTCAACCCTGGGTCTCTGAAGGAGCTCACACCCCAACGGCACTCTTCTCGCCCTCTTTGGAGCTGGGGTCCTCCTGGGTCTTCTGCATCTCCCAGCCCCTGACCCAGGTGTAGGCGGAGGAGCCACCCAGCACCATCAGGTTGCTTGCCCACCACAGGAAGCTCTTAGTTTCCTCATAGTAGAGCACGGCCAGTACTGTCTGTGCACAGGCCTTGGCTGTGCCTGACACGTTGTGGGTCAGGGGACTGGTGAATTTGATCTGTAGCCCCGTCACATAGCCGATGGCGAAGCCGAACAGGCCACCCAGCGTCATCATGACCCAGAAGTGGGCACTGTCCAGATGAGCAAAGTCAAGGAGGGCACGGAGCTCGCCCAGCAGTACCATCAGGGGCAAGAAGAGCACACAGGCATTGACGTTGTTATAGAAGGTTAGGCGCCAGATACTGTTGTCTACCGCCGGCAGCACCTTCTTGGTATAGATGGCATTGAGGGAAACGCAGAGGCTGGCCAGCACCCCGAAGACGGTGCCCACCAGGGACAGGGTGCCCTCGGCTCCCTCTTGGTCTATACCCAGCCAGAAACCACCTGTACCAGAGACAGAAGAGTGACAGGATGAAGAGGGATGAGAACGTGAAGGAGAGGGACCAGATTCTGATACCACAGTTCAGACTGTTCTGTGGCCCTTATCACCAGCACATCCAGCATTTAATCCCCCACACCAAACAAGGGCTGAGGGAGTAGAGGCCAGAATGAAACCTGCCTCTCCCCTTCCCCCTCCCCCAGCCACAGTCTAGCAGAGGGGGAAGGTATAAGGACAGTGTGGCCCTGTTACCTCTCTAATTACAATTGTAATCACTGTAATGAGGGCTACAACGTGGCCTGCAGGGGGAACGTTCTACAGGAGGAGGGCCAGTTGGTGGCTAAAGTGACCTTGGGCAAGCGACAGGACTCTTGGCTTCGGCTCCCTCAGTGTGAGCATGAGGACAGAGCTGCTCCTGGCCTGATGTTGCTTGCAGAGTCCCTTGGGGACTCTACACTCTTGGGTCTCCTCTGTTCAAAGAGCCTGCATGGCTCCCCAGGCCACAGCACCGGGCTTCCCGCACCTGGCCAGCACTTCTTCTGTGACTCGATGGCCTCAAGCCACGTTCTCAGCTCCCCAATTTCTCACTACAGAGCTCTGTGTGTCTGCATCCAAAATGCTAGTCTTTCCAGGGATTCTACCATTCTTCAAGGCCAAAGCTGGCCTCTCTGGGGGAATCCCTTCTAGACCCACCAAGTACCCAGGCCTCTTCCCAGTTTCCTGCTTCCTGCTCTTTAACACAACGCCTCTTTGTCTGCCCCTGCCTGGTAGGTGCCTGTCCCTGGCCGGTAGGTGCCTGTTGTTGGTTAAGCGGTGGTGCTCGTGGCTGGCTGCCGCCCGTGGCGCCCATGCCGATGGGGGAGAATGTTGGATGTATCGGTGATGGAAGAGTCACGAGCCATGGTTACCTTTCTAGAGTTTTATTGGGAGAGAAAGGGAAAGAGAGGAAGAGAGGGAGAGAGAGAGGGAGAGAGAGAGGGAGGGGGGGGAGAGAGGAAGAGAGGGAGAGAGAGAGAGAGAGACTGCATGGAGGGGGGAGAATACGGAAGGAGAGAGTACAGAAAAAGAGAGCACAGAGAGGGCATGCCCGCTTTTTAGGCTGGGACGTTGTCACAGGCTGGTGACGTAATTAAGGACATAATCCTTACACCTGTCACTGGCCGGTGGGTGCCTGTCACTGGCCGGTAGGTGCCTGCCCCTGGCAACACTCTGGTCTCTTTATTTAGATCCTGCATTCTCACAAGGCAGAGGCTTACTGCTTCCATAAGGATCAGCAACATAGAACAGCAGGATCAGCACAGTCAGAGAGATCTGGACTTTGACTGCTCTGTGATTTTGAAGCTGAGCTACCTGGGAGAAGTTACTTAACCTCTCTGAGTTCCAATTTCCTTCATCTATAAAAATTGGGGCCACGTTCTTGCTCCCATGTTAACCAATCTACTCTTTGTCTTGTAACTAAAATGATCTTCCTCTGTGGCTCCCCACTGTCCCCAGGAAAGACTACTCATTCTATTGTGTGTGTCCAGTCTGTACTACTTGGGCAGCCTCATGTCAGCAAGGACTTCTCAGTAAGTTTGCTTAGATTGCTTCTCCTGCTCCCTACTCCCTCTCGAACCCCCACAGCCCTTATCAGAGATAGGCCCTCCCTCACAGAAGGAAGGGAGGGGAGATGAAACAGATGGAGCCAGTTCTGGGGGCAACGGGGCTCCACTTTTCCCGTGCCACTCAGGCAGGCTGCCATTGCTCTCAGCCACCTCACTATCAGCTACTGGTTACTTTAGGTACCTTCCTGCATGTAAATCCCCCCACTAGGAGGCCCGTCCCCTCTAACCCTGGCAGGGCTGGTAAACTGAAGTGGGATCCCAGGGTACCTTGTAGGACAAAGCGGAAGTGAGGAGTACCAGTTCTCTTAGGATGTATGTGGGGGGGCAGGTGGGAGTCCCCCAGTGCCCAGTGCTGATACCTGCCCTCTTTCTGGCCCAGACCCCTTACTGGATTCAGGAGCTGCTCAATCAGGGGAACATTTCTAGGGCAGATGTATGCATCGGCCTGTCCCCACATCCAGAGCTCCCAGCCTGGGCCCTTGAGACACCAGAGAAGACTAAGTAGGCCAAACAAGACAGACTGAAGAACCTGGGCGGGTACAAATGAAGGTCACATTTCCACCTGAGGGAACAGATGCCCTGGTCTCTGTAACCCAGCAGTCACTTAATTCAACACCCGCCAGGCATGTTCCCTAACACATGCTGTCCAAGCCAAGAGCCCCTAGCTACATATGACTACTGGGCACTGCAAAGATGGTCACGGAATCAGGTTCTAACTCCTGTAGCTGAGGAGCTAGATGTTTAAAGTTCATCTGACTTTAATTTAAGCACGTTTGGCCTGTAGTTATTGAGTCTGACTGCATAGTGCTGACTTCCAATGGGCGGGATCAAAGCAGACTGGCTTGAAACCCGGGCCAGGGAGTGTGGCCAATCTGGGATGGCATCCCAGACTATCTTAGTTGTGGGGCCCTGGCAAGTAGCCTAGCCTCTGTGAGTTTCTGTTTCCTCAACTGTATGGAAGGACCACAGGGATGCTACCACCCAGAGGGCTTCTGGGTAAAAGAGGATGCTACATGTGTAATGATCAGCACAACACTCACGTCTGGAAAGACAGTTAAAGCCTCTCAAAGCATACATACAGGACCAATGAAATGGCTCAGTGGGTAAAGGTCCTTGTGCCAATCCTGATGATCTGAGCTCAATCCCCAGCGCCCATGTGGTGGTAGAAAGGGCCAATTCTCAAGTTGTCCTCTGATCTCCACCCATATACTATGGTGCAACCCCCCTCGACACACACACCAAAAAAAAAGTAAGAAAAAAAATTTAAAACATGTCTACCCACTATTTCAGATGTTACCTCAAGGTAGCAATGTCAGAGGGAGACAATAGCTTATTAAAAGATGCTCTGTCCTCTTTAGAGAGAACCGGACAGACAATCAGGATCCTGGGAGCTCTTGAGAAAGAACAGTGGCATGGTGGCCAAAGTGTGGTACGTTTAAATCCCAGCTATGTCAGTGATTAGCTGTGTGATGCTGGTCAAGTTACTGAGCCTCTCTGTGCCTTGGATTTCCCTCTGTAAACTGCAGACACCGTTTCCCTTGTAATGGGGATTAGTTGGGTTAACATGGATCAAATGCTTAGATCTGAGTGCCTGGCCTGGCACATTTTAAGCGCGCAAGCAGGGATAGTTGTCTCTGCTGCAGCAGTTGCCGCTAACATGATTATTTTCACTCTGGCTGGGTCCCTAACTTGCTGAATGACCATAAGGAAGTTATTTGGCCGTAGACATATGCTGGCGCATGCCTTTAATCCCAGCACTCGGGAGGCAGAGCCAGGTGGATCTCTGTGAGTTCGCAGCCAGCCTGGGCTACCAAGTGAGCTCCAGGAAAGGTGCAAAGCTTTCGAGAAACCCTGTCTCGAAAAAACCAAAAAAAAAAAGGAAGTTATTTGTTCTCTACAGGGCTGGGACAGATAAAGTAAAGGTACCTACAGTGTTGTTGACCTTTAGGATTATAGTTCACACTGCCCATCCTGCTCCCCACAGCTCCCGGGCCCCACTCACCAATGATGATGCCGCATGTGAGCAGGGCATAGAAGGAAGTGGTCTGTTTGAGCAGCAGGTAGGACAGAAGCACGTTGAACACGGTGGTGAGCGAGCGCCCCACGTTGTAGAAGGCCACCCCCACGTACTTGAGGCAGAGGTTATTGAAGCTTATCATGCCGATGAAGACCACCGACAGTGGCAGCACACTGCGGGCTACCTTGAGGTCCAGGTGCAGAGTAGGGAAGTCAACGGTGCCAGGGCAGCAGGTGGCCAGGGTGCTGAGGCCTTTGCACAGCAGCGAGGTCACCAGGCACTGGTAGAAGGTGACGAAGATTGGGGTGTCCAGCTGCAGGGAGGGGCTGTCCAGCAGGTACTTGTTGAGGAATACCATGGAGATGGAGGTGACCCAGTAGAGGGAGACCACCAGTGCGATCTGCAGCGCCCGCAGCAGAAACGGCTTGTTCCTGCTGTCTGCATCGGCCTCCTCGGAGGCCACGGAGGCTCCAGTCAGCGCCATGCGCAGGATCCTGGACCGCTTCAGAGGGGCCCTGTTCATGGTGGCAGAAGAGCTGGGTCACCCCACGGCCTGAAGCATTCCCTGGTCTACAGGGCTCCAAGCTGCTAGGGTCTGTGGGTGCAGGCTTCAGTTGTCACATGGGGTGACCTAACGGTCCCCTCCGTCTTGGATGAAGTTCTGCTTCCGGATTTGCCCAGATGCACCTCTCCACATCGCGCTTGTTCCCAG
>CABHPR010076124.1:0-27718 GCA_902168415.1 Peromyscus melanophrys
CCCCCAGCCAAAGCAAGAAAAGGAGAACGCCCAGGCCTAACCCTTACCATAACTGAAGTTTGGGCCCACACCAAGAGGAGAGGTTAGCCCAAGCCCAGCCCTGCCCCTCCAGAAGCCCAGGCACAAACCAAGAAGAGATGTGGGCCTGGGCTGTTTCTTCAAGTGAAAGAGGCCTGGGCCAAAGCAGGAAAAGGAGTGTGCCCAGGCCTAACCCTTTTCCTTACCGAAGCCAGGGTCCATACCAAGAAGAGAAATGGGTCCAGGCCCATATGTGACCCTGAAGAAGCAATGGACCAAAAAATGAGAAGCTGGCTCAGGCCAATCCCTCAAATGAAAGTGAGAAAATTGAAATGCCATGGGTAACCCTCACCATGAATAAGCCTGGGCTCAAACCAAGAAGACAGGTGAGTCTGGCCTAGTCCTTTAAATGAAGGATGCCACAACAAAACCAAGAAAATATGAATGCCTGGCCCTAATCCTTATTCTGAGGAAACCTGGGCACAAACCAAGAAAACGAGTGGGCCGGGGCAATTACTAACTCTGCAGAAGTAATAGCTGATTCATTGCTTAGAGAAGAGACTAGGCAAAACCAAAAGTGGAAATGTTACTGGGCCAACCACTGACCTTGCTGAAGATAGGCCCTGTCTTAGTTAGGGTTTCTATTGCTGTGAAGAGACACCATGGCCATGGCAGCTCTTATAAAAGGAAAACATTTAGTTGAGGGGGCTCAGTTTCAGGGTTTCAGTCCATTATCATGGCAGGGAGCATGGTGGCATGTAGGCAGATGTGGTGCTGGAGTAGTAGCTGAGAGTCTTACATCTTTCAGGCAATAGGAAGTTGACTGAGACACTATACTGAGCATAGGAAACCTCAAGTCCACCCCACAGTGACACACTTTCTCCAACAAGGCCATACCCACTCCAGCAAAGCCACACCTAATACTGCCACTCCCTGTGAGACTCTGGGGGCCAATTACATTCAAACAACCACAGGTCCAAAATCCTAAAATCAAAGGAGCCCCAGTCAATGCAATGAGAGAAATGGGCCAGACTGAATGCTGGCAATGTGAAGCCCAGTTTTAAGAGGTAAACTAAATGGAGCTTAGTCCAACTTCATATGAGAAATCTTCCCATTCCAAACACTGACCTTCAAATAGCCAAGGACCAAGCTTTGCATAAAAGGAGTCCAGGTAAACCAAGGCAAGAAATGTACTTGACCGTAAAACTGATTATCAGTAGAAACCTGCAACCCACTGTGCAGGAATTAAACTTGCAAGTCATTAACCTCATGGAAGTGTGGGTAGGAACCTCTATTCATCCAACACAGGATGCATCCTCACCAGAAGGGGCCCCAAACCACCACCGTCTTTGGTTTTACCGTTTATTGCTGTGAAGACATTATGGTCACATCAACTCTATATAAAGGAAAACATTTAATTGGAGCTGGCTTACAGTTTCAGAGGTTTGGTTCATTATTGTCATAGCAGGAAGCATGGCGGCATGCAGGCAGACATGGTGCTGGAGAAGGGGCTGAGAGTTCTACATCTGGATCCACAGGCAGCAGGAAGAAACATTCCCACTAGGCCTGGCTTGAGCTTCTGAAACCTCAAAGCCCTCAGTGACATTCCTCCAACAAGGCCACACCTACTCCAACAAGGCCATATCACTAATAATGCCACTCCCTATTAGTTTATGGGGAACATTTTCATTCAGCCACCACATTCCACTCCCTAGTGCCCATAGGTTTAATGCAAAATGCATTTAGTCCATCTTCAAAAGTCCCCATAGTCTATCACAGTCTCAACAGTTAAAGGTCTCTGACATTCATGGCAATCTCTTAACTATAACCCATGAAAAATCAAAATAAAAAAGCAGATCACATACTTCAAATATATAATGGCGCAGGATATTCATTACCATTCCAAAATGTGCTCTTCAGATGTCCAACTCCTTTCAGCTTTCTCTTGGGCTGGTTCCACTCCCTGTTAGCAGCTTTCCTTGACAGATGTCTCACATCTCTGTCATCTCCAACATCTTGGGGTCTACAACCAAGGCAAATCCAGGCTTCATCTTCACAACTTCACACAATGGCCTCTCTAGGCCTCCATTCAGGGACACCCCTGACATATGCCTGGCCTCAGTGGCTTTCTTTAGTTGTAGAGGGAGATTCCTTCTATCCTTGACTCTAAAGCCAGAACTGTGTAGCTAAATTTGCCAAATTCTCCTGCTTTTTGGAACTGAAACATGGTTCCTTGATCGATTACATCTTCACCAGCTTTCTGTTTTCTATGGTTTCCTCTACTGCCTAAGCTTGGCTATCCTGGAACTTGATCTGTAGACAAGGGTGGCCTTGAACTTAGAGATCTGGCAGCCTCTCTGCCTTATGAGTGATGGGATTAAAGTTGTGCACCAGCACATCTGGCCCTAAGTTTTCTTTAATTCCTTTTCACAAAATGGAAGCTTAACTGGGTGGGGTCTTGCTCCAAGGTCACCACTCCCTTTTATCCCGGTTAGCATCTGGCATCTGTTTACACGTCCTGGTTCCCCTTTTCTCCTCAAACTGTACATTTTGTATTTTTTCTTGCTCAGCTTTTTCCTTTTCATCACAAATCTACATAAGAGTGAACACTAAGAACCACACAACAGTCAATACTAGGCTGCTTTGAGATGTCCTCTGCTAATGTAATTAATTCAAAACTCTTCAATTTAGCCTTCAGCAAACTTTTCAGACAAGGGTAAAAAGCAGTCACATTCTTTGACAAAATATCACAAGGACAGTCATTAAGTCACATTCCCTTCTTCTGAAACCTCTTGAGCTGTGCTCCCACAGTTAAAATCCCCCTCAGCACCATTGTCTTCTGTGCTTTTACTAGGATGGCCCATTAACAACACTTAAAATGTCCAATGTCTTTTCTAGTCCAAAGTCCCTAATTGTTCCATATTCCTCCAAACAAAACCATGATCAGGCCTATCACATTAATACCCCTCTGCTGGTACCAACTTCTTAGTTAGGGTTTTATTCCTATGAAGAGACACCAAGACCATAGCAACTCTTATAAAAGAAAACATTTAATTGAGGCTAACTTACAGTTCAGAGGTTTAGTCCATTATAGCCATGACAAGAAACATGGTGGTGTGTAGGCCGATATGGTACTGGAGAGGTAGCTGAGAGTTCTACATCATGATCTTCAGGCAGCAGGAAGAGAGTGAGCCACTAGGCCTGGCTTGAGCTTCTGAAAACTCAAAGACCACCACTCAGTGACATAATTCCTCCAATAAGGCCACACCTATTCCAACAAGGCCACACTTCCAATAATACCATTCCCTATGAGTTTATGGAGGCCATTTTCATTCAGACCACCACAGTCTTAGTGGAGCCCAGGGTTCCCTTCCTGATGAGACCACATCTTCCCTTATGATGAACACCTTGAGGTGCTCTGATCCCAGGCTTTGATTTCCCTGGATGCTTTACAATCAAACAAGGCCTCCAAAGAGACACACACCAGCATGCTCATTGAAAACTTAGACTCACAGGAGTTTCTGTACTTGGGACTGATATAAGCTGACATCCTGAGTATCAAATGTATGTATCACACACTATTTATCCCAGAGAACATCCTCATGACATGTGAGCCTTGAAGTCTCACTCACCACAAGGAGCCAAGCTCTCACTGAAGTCACCAGTAAATATGGATTGTCCATAACATAAAGGGTGTTATAATGAACGCTGTAATGGTCTACGACAAATCTTAATCTTGACTTTGGTTTTCTTTCTTTCTTCCTTCCTTCCTTCCTTCCTTCCTTCCTTCCTTCCTTCCTTTCTTTCTTTCTTTCTTTCTTTCTTTCTTTCTTTCTTTCTTTCTTTCTTTCTTTCTTTCTTTCTTCTTTTTCTTTCTTTCTTTCTTTCTTTCTTTTTTTTTTTTTTAGAACAAACAAGTCTCAAATGTAACTCAGACCCTAATCTGTTTACTAAGATGCTTGGACTAATCCAAAATTTATCTTGTTCTAATTAATTGACATCTGGACTCATTCCATCCTCCAAGAAGGGGACTTTGTTAGTGATCTGATTATTAACACAGGTGCAAGGCCATAAACAGACCTCAAAGGAACCTGGTAGTTCCTTGACCTTCAAGTAGCCAGAGCTCTTATATTATCAAGAGCGTGTGGTCTGCACCCTCTCTCCATATAACTCAGGAAACAATCTCACTACAAATGAGCCAGGCCTTAAAGGGACCAAACCTCACCACCTTAATGACCAAAAGAAATGGACATACCCATGATCATGGCCTGCTCTGACACCAGACATTATCTTCAATTTATTTTGTTGGACAAATCAAACCCTCATTTGTGACCCAGGCCACACAATGTTCACCAAGAAACCTTTACTCACACACAACCAATTCTGTGCTGATGATTGACATTAGATCATAAGCCATGAACTTCCACTAATGCTAATCTGGCAGCTCCTTAGCCACCAAGTAGCCTGAGATCATTTAAACTATAAAGATGGGTGGGCAGCACCCTATTTTCATATTTTCAGCCACCCCCCTCAACAATGCTCAAATCACTGTAATGACAAGAATTGGAAATCTGATGAGAGACATCCACCTCCTTAAACTCAAGGGTCTGTGGGCTGCACCCTCCATTCTTCCAACCCAGGCAACCTCCTCACATCAGGTGTGTCATGATAGCAGCATGGCTTTGGTGTAGTCTGGGCTACACATGGGCATCCAAGGACAGGAGCACAACTGGGAGTCAAGGGTGTGTGGGCGGCACCCAGAAATCCTCTGTGCCCAGCTTTTATCAAATTTCCAGAGACTGGGGATAACAAGTTGACCTTACCTGGGGCCTAGGCCACTGCTGCTGCTCTAGACTGGATGCAGCTGGAGTATTCCTGTGTACACCCGGCTCCTGAAGCCACTCAGACCCAATTAAACACACAGAGCCTTATATTTTTTAAACTCTGTGTGGCTGTGGCGGGCTTTTTTTTCTTGTTTTCTTTTTTTTTTTTTTTTTTTTGGTTTTTCGAGACAGGGTTTCTCTGTGTAGCTTTGCGCCTTTCCTGGAGCTCACTTGGTAGCCCAGGCTGGCCTCGAACTCACAGAGATCCGCCTGGCTCTGCCTCCCGAGTGCTGGGATTAAAGGCGTGCGCCACCAACGCCCGGCGTTATCTAGTTCTTATATCTTAAATTAACCCATTTCTATAAATCTATATCTTGCATCATGGCTCGTGGCTTACCGGTATCTTACATCATGTTTCTCATGATGGTGGCTGGCAGTGTCTCCCTCTCCCTCAGCCTTCCACTTCCCAGAATTCTCCTCTCTCCTTGTCCCACCTATACTTCCTGCCTAGCTACTGGCCAACCAGCACTTTATTTATCAATCAGTCATCCATAGCAGCTGGACACCATTAACCCCAAGGGGTGTAAGTCTGATGAGTCACATAGGGAAAAGGCTATAATGTGACATCAATGGTTGTTTGGTAAGTAGCCTGGGCCAGCTTAATTTCAAGAGTTTGTGGACCCTCTCTTCATATGTCCCAGGACAATCTTCATTACAAGAGAGACATGACACACCATGGTCCTGCTGGACCTAAGGGCCCACATTAGTGACCAAACAAAATGGACATACCTAAATACAAAGAATGGCTCAATTGTACCTGGACTTATCTTGACTTCAGTAAACACTTCCCCCAATCTAGACTCTGTTCAACAACAAAAATCATGTAATCAATACACAAGGTTTTCTAACTCAATGATTGGCTGCCAGGTGATAGCCATGTAAGTTTGTGGATCCTTGACCACCAAGAAGCTGAGACCAACCTCAAGTGTGTTTGGGCCATACCCTCTCTTTATCCAACCCAGCCCACATCCTCTGTTTAGAGTAGCCAGGGTGAAATCATATCTTTCATGATGTCTGGGCCACAAATGACAATCCCACAATCTGGGCAGCCTTTGGTATGAAGGATGTGTGGGGCATACTCTCTAGTCATGATTGACCATGTGCTATCTGCACTTCAAGAGATTCAGGACAAGTTGAACCTCAAGTGTGAGTTAGCCAACACAAAATCTTTCAACAAGGATAGACCCACTGCAGTAACAAGGGTTGGTGATCTGATGAATGAAATCCCACATGTTACCTTCAAGATTTTTTGGCTACACTCACCTTTCATCCAAACCAGGAAACATTCTCAAATCAGAGGAGTCAAGACCACATTACAGCCTTCATATAACCTGGGTCACACTTGAATATCAAATAACATGGGCATACCTTGGAATAAAGGGTATGTGAGCCACACCAAGGAATACTCTGTACTCACATCTTTTCTGGACTGCCATAGATCAAGAACAAGTTGACCTCAAGTGACTTAGGGCATATACACTGCTCTAGAAAAGTTGGACCCACCTTAATACCAAGAGGTGGTTATCTAACAGATAACCAAAGCTTGCCTGTCAGGAGGCAATTAAAATGCTAATGCCACTTGTCAGGCCACTTTGGGACCCTTTAGAAATTAGGGCTCATAGCAAGGGAAAGCTATCAGAACACTGGGAAGTTGCTTTGGGTGTGGAAAAAGCTTAAGGGCAAATAAGGAACCCAGGTTGTGCCTGAGATGCAAGAGGGAAATATTGAATTAATAAAAGTCTATCAAGGACAAGGCATCGTTGAGAGAGATCATGACAGTCTTAAGATGCAACTTCAAAAAAATTAAGAGGGGGGAATTGTACCCTCAGTCACTAAGTGAAGTTCAATGGCTGCTGAGCACTTGGTGTGGTGTGTGGAACAGAGGAATGTCAGCTTTGATGATGCTCCTCCAGAGGAGCTGGAATGAGAGCAGCTGAACCAATGTTCCTGATATTGATGTTCCATCCTGCAGTCTGGGGAAAGCAGGAGGCTAAGAGGGTACAGTAGTTGCGATTGGCCATGGCTGAGTTTCCTATCAGACCCAGAAGGGCTGCTTGTGAACTGCAACTCATAGTGTTTGGGTTTCCTCCTGGAGCCAGGGCTTCTTAAGAGCTATGGCTTATATCAGTGGGAAGAACCTTGAGCCCCTGGGGTGAGAGGCAGCTGAGAATGCTCAGGACTCAGGACTGGAATTGTAAAGGCCTGAAAAAAGCTAGCAACTAAATTCATGCAGTTTCTGTTTGCTGGCTGAGTAGAAAGTTTTCTGAAAGGAGCTCTAGCAGTTCAGTTACTATGGCAATCACCTTTTCCCTGAGGCAAGGTTCATGGGAAAGACTGTCATAAAATGCCTCTTTAGGTGGGAGTGAAGTTTCAGCAACATTTGAGTTGTTGCATTCAGGGGAACTGCAATGAATTTGGGTAAAGGGACTGCCCTACGATCAGTGACTGGCTGCTGCTGGGTGCACTTCCACCAGTTCTGGAATGGCTAGGAAGGCCCAGCGAGGAAGGTGGTTCAGGGGAGCGTCATTGTCCGGAGTGTTACAGCCCCCTAGCAGCAGCACTCATTGAATCCTGGGGTCAAGAGAGTTGGATACAAAGACTCTAGAGTCACTGACAAATTAGGCTCTGATTTCAAACTTTCAGGGGAACTATAAGACCGTTATTAGAACTGACTTTTCTTAGCTTGTGCTAACTTCAGAAATGAAACAGTTTTGAATTCACCTACAATTTTAACTGTGGTAACTCATGATTCATGTACCCTCTGTCTTGTTGGAAGAAAATGTAAATAGTTCTGTTAAGAAATCTCTTTTATGTGTTTGCTAAAGTTTGTAAAGTAGTCCTATAGGGTTTGCTTTTGAATGTAAGTTTGTAAGAATTATAACTATGTATAGTAATATTCATGCTAGTTGTAAATATGTATAGTAATAGTCACACTAGAATTATGTTAATCTGTTGATATTAATGTACCATGGTTTGGTGAAGCTAAGGGAGTCTTTAGGTTTGATGCAATTGCATTCGGAGTTTATTGATTTATTTGATGCATTTGCATCAAGAGTTTATTGATTTAAAAAAGGGCTTGGCACAGCTAAGGCTGTTATAGACATCTTAGACCCATTCAAAAAGGACATTCCATCTTGGTCATTCTCTACTCCTTTACTGGGCTGTGTGGCAGCTCCAGGGATTGCTGTGGTTGTTTCAACTACTCACAAGCTCTTAGTGGGACCTGAGTCACAGCTGAGTTAAGCTCTATACTTCCTCTTGCCAGAGGCTGGTAGTCAGGGATGGGCAATGTTCTTCTTGCTAACTTCCAATCTAAGACAGAGTATGCTTGATGGAACATTTATCTCAAGGACGGGGAAGGTTGACTAGGGAAGAAGAATGACCTAAAGCAGGCACAGTCTATCTGAGGAGCCTAAAGGGCCCTTTAATATGTTAAGAAGGAGGAGCTGTGGAGACCCACAGAGGTTTCCTAGTGAGATCTGAGCTTGCTTTACCCACCATGGCTGCATAGGAGAATGATTGGACCATTGGCATGGTTACCAAGTGTTTGGAAGGGTCTGAACTTGGCTGTGTGGTATGCTTTGATTTAGCAAGGGGGAGATTGTAGTGGTATTGTATTCCCCAAAAATATTGTGTACCCTAATAAATTTATCTGGGGTCAGAGAACAGACAGCCACTAGATACAGAGGCTAGAAAATGGTGGCACTCACGCCTTTAATCCTAGCATTCCAGAGATAGAAATCCCTCTGGATCTCTATGAGTTCAAGGTCACATTGGAAACAGCCAAGCATGGTGACACATGCCTTTAATCCCAGAAAGCCAGCCTTTAATCCCAGGGAGTGGTAGTAGAAAGCAGAAAGGTATATAAGGCGTGAAGACCAGAAACTAGAGGCATTTGGCTGGTTAAGCATTTGGCTGGTTAAGCTTTCAGGCTTCTAGCAGCAGCAGTTCAGCTGAGAGCCATTCGGATGAGGACACAGAAGCTTCCAGTCTGAGGAAACAAGACCACCTGAGGAATTGGCTAGGTGAGGAAGCTGTGGCTTGTTCTGTCTCTCTGACCATCCAGCATTTCACCCCAATACCTAGCTCAGGTTTGTTTTTATTAATAAGAACTTTTAAGACTCATGCTACAGGAGATCTTTTGCCCTACCCCTTGGTATTGTTATAAAAAGCACTTTTGAAAAGACGAAGGGGCTGGTGGATTTTGATCCAGATCCTCCTGAAACTATCATGTGTTTCTGTCTGTCTCCTCTCCACTATCTTTCTATCTAAAAGTTTCTCATTTCTCTCTCCTCCTCATAGGAACCCTTTAAAAGGTGGGAGCTAGCCTCTCACATCAAACAAAACCAAGCTCAAACTCAAATCTCTCCCTTCTACTCCCTGTGCTTCTCTATTTATCCCCCTGACTTCCTCTTACTCTCTCTGTTTTTTTTCTTGTTCACTTCCTGTCAACTGGTTGCTTGTTCTGCCTCTTGATCTATGGTTGACTTTATTTAATCCTGTTTACAATATTCAAGCAGAAAGCTTTTGGATTAAAGGTGTGTGCTATGGCTGAGCCACACCACAACTAGAAACACGTTTTTCCAGTAAATAACACAATCTTGGGGTTCACAGTGTGAGCAAATATCTTGCAACAGTGCATCATGTGATGTTTTGATGCATTGTATAATGTTCAAATTAGGCTAAACATTTATTTCCTCAAATTTTCATTTCTCTGTGGCACACATAATCAAAATTTTTTTCTACCCTTTTTACAGAATATATAATACATTACCATTATCTACTGTCACCTTACAATGTAATGGAACATCCAAAAGTACTTTTTCTATCTAAAAATAACATAGAATGCTTTTATTAACCTTCCTCTTCCCTGGCCCTCCCAGCCTCTGACAACCATTAATTTACTCAAAATTTCTAAGAGATTCACTTTTAGATTGCACACAAGTGATGTTGCACAATATTTTTTATTTTAAATCTTTGTTATTTAAAAATTTTTTTATTGAAGCTGGGCTCTGGTGGTGTACACCTTTAATTCCAGCAATCAGGAGGCAGAAGCATGCAGATCTTTGTGAGTTTGAGGCCAGCCTGGTATACAGAGTGAGTTCCAGGACAGCCAGGGCTACACAGAGAAACCCTGTCTTGAAAAACTAAAAAAAAAAAAAAATACTGAAAAAATTTTTTCACACTTCACCACTTGTCCAAATAGCCTGCCTCTCTCTGTCTCTGTCTCTGTCTCTGTCTCTGTCTCTGTCTCTGTCTCTGTCTCTCTCTCTCATACAAAGGCATCTTAATAAAATAAAGTGAGATAAAATAAAAGTAGACAAGAACAGGACAAAACAAACCTACATACTACCAAAGAAAAAGCTCAAAAACAGTTATAAATGTAGAAACACACATAAATCCCATGAAACACAATCACAGAAACCATAATATGTATGCAAAAGGCCTATAAGGTTAAAAAAAGCCCTTATAAAGTGTTATGCATCAAAGAACCTCCAAAATGTCATTGAGTTTGTTTTGTGTTGGCCATCTACTGTTGGGTATGGGGCCTGGGTTTAAGAGTGGTCTGTATACCCAGAGAGAATCCTCTGGAGAAAATTGATTTTTCTTATGCAAACTGTTATCAATTGGAGATAGTTTCTGGGTTAGTGATGGAGGCTTGGGTCCACTTCTTCTCTCAGTGCTGGGATCCTATCTGGTCAGATCTGTCCAGGTCCTGGGTATGCTGCTACAATCTCTGAGAGTTCATATGTGTACTGGTCCTGCTGTGTTTAGAAGATCTTGTTTCCTTGGTGTCCTTCATCCCCACTGGCTCTTAGAATCTTCCTACCTTCTCTTCTGAAGAGTTCTCCGAGCCCTGAAGGGAAGTATTTAATGGACATCACAATTAGGAGTGAGTGCTCAAAGGTCTTTCACTGTCTACACATTGTCCATATGTGGGTCTCTGTATTTGTTCCCATCTGCTTCAGGAAGAAGCTTTTCTGGTAATCCGAGCAAGGCATTGACCTATGAATACAGCAGGATGTTGTTTTGAGTCATTTTATTGTTCACTCCTTTAGGAGACAGTAGTATTTGGTTTTCCTCTGGGTCCCTGGCCTATCTAGTCTCAGTCCTTGACCACTTTAGCAGTGTCAGGCGTGGGTTCCATCTCATGGAATGGGCCTTAAACACAATCAGATAGTGGGTGGTTACTCACACAAACTTTGTGTCATTATTGCATTAGCCTATCTTGTAAGCAGGTCACCATTGTAGATCAAAGGGTTTGTAGCTTGGTTGATGTTTACCTTTCTCCTTTGGTAGCATGCAGAGTACCTTCCAGTATCATGAACATTAGCCAGTATGGGTTACATCTAACTGAGTTGTTGGCTAAAGGGGTACCAAGAGAAACCTCAAACAACATAGCTATTGCTAAGGCTATAGGTTGCTCTCCACAAACTGATAGTAAGACCCCATTGCTGAAGATAACACCTACACAACTCATTGAAAACAGAGAAGTCAGCTAGTGCCTACCTACACTATGGGTGTATGGACTTATATCTAGGTCTTCAATTCGATTCTGTTGATCAAAGTGCCTGTTTTTAAGCCAATACCATGCTGTAATTATTACTATAACTCTGTAGTCCAATTTGAGATTGAGGATGATGACATCTCCAGCAGTTTTTTTGTTTTGTTTTTGTTTGTTTTTTTGTTCAGGAGTGTTTTGGACATCCTGGGTTTTTAGTGTTTCCATATGAAGCTGAAAATTGTCCTTTCAACTTCTGTGAAGAATTGTGCTGGAATTTTGATGGGGTATTGTATTGAACCTGTAGATTGCTTTTTAAATTATTTATTTATTTATTTATTTATTTACTTACTTATTTATTTAATTTATTTTACTATATTAATCCTATTGATTCATGAGCATGGGAGATCTTTCCATTTTCTGATATCTTCTTTGAATTCTTTATTCACTGTCTTAAAATTTTTATTATACAAGTCTTTCACCTCCTTGCTTACACTTGCCCTAGAAATTTTATTTTTTGAGGCTATTGTGAAAGATATTGTTTTCCTGATTTTTTCTCAGTCCATTTGTCATAGGTATATAGGAAGGCTACTGATTTTTATGCATTAATTTTGTACCTTCTGCTTTGCTCAAAGTTGTTATCAGCTAAGGGAGTTTCCTGGTGGATTTTTTTTTAGGGTCACTTATGTGTAAAATCAAATCATGTGCAACTTAAGGTATTTTGACTTCTTTCCTTCCCATTTGCATCAACTTGATCTCTTTCAGTTGTCTTATTGCTCGAGCTAAGACTTTAAATACTATATTGAATAAGTATGGAGAGAATGGACAACTTGTCTTGTTCCTGGTTTTAGTGGAAACAGAGTTTCTCTCCATATAGGTTGATGCAACTGTGGGCTTACTGTAAATTGCCTTTATTATGTTGAAGTATGTCCCTTTTATCTCTAGTTGCTCCAGGACTTTTATCAAGAAAGGATGTTGGATTTCTCAAAGGCCTTTTCTGCATCTAATGAGATGATCATGTGGTTTTGTCTTTCAGTCTCTATAACTGATAACTACATTTATCAATTTACATATATTGAACTACCTCTGCATCTCTGGCATGAAGCCTACTTGATCATGGTGGATGATCTTTTGGATGTTTTTGTTTATTTTATTTGCAAGTATTTTATTGAGAATTTTTACATCTATGTTAATAAGGAAAATTGGTCTGTACATTCCTTACTTTGTTGGATCTTTATATGGTTTAGGTATCAGGGTAACTGTGGCCTTTTAAAGAGAATTGTACAGTGCTCCTTTTGTTTCTATTTAGTGGGGTAATTTGACTAGTATTGGCATTTAATTGTTCTTTGAAAGTCTGATCAACTTCTGTACTAAAATCATCTTGCCTTGCACTGTTTTTGTTTGGAAAATTTTTAGTTACTGCTTCTATTTTAGACTTATAGGGGTGATAGGTCTGTTTAAATTGCTTGTCTGATCTTGATTTAACATTGGTAGGTAGTATATACCAAGAAAATGATCCATTTCTTTTAGATTTTCTAGTTTGGTGGATGTGGTAGTTTGAAAGAAAATGGCCCCCATAGGGAGTGGCACTATTAGGAGGTATAGCCTTGTTGGAGTAGGGGTTGCCTTGTTGGAAGAAGTGTGTCACTGTGGGGGGCAGGTTTTGAGGTCTCATATGCTCAAGCTATGCCAAATGTGACAACAATTGCTTCTGCTACCTGTGGATCAAGATGTAGACCTCTTAGCTCCTTCGCTGGCACCATGTCTGCTTGCACGCTGCTATATCCCATGAAGAATAATGGACTAAACCTCTGAAACTGTAATCCAGCCTTAACTAAATGTTTTCCTTTATAAGAACTGCCATGGTCATGGTATCTCTTCACAGCAATAGAAACCCCAACTAAGACAGAAGTTGGTACCAGGGACTGAGGTATTGCTGTGATAGGCTGGACCATGCTTTTGTTTAGAGGAATGTGGACTTTGGGAATTTGGATTAGAAAAGTAGTTGAACAGTTTAAGTAGGGCTTAATGGGTCATACTGGTAGAAACATTGAAGACAGTGGTGCTGAGGGTGATTCGAAATGTGGGTCCCTGGCTCAAGATGTTTCAGAGGAGAAGAATGTTAGTATATTGTCTAGAGATCATTCTTGTGATATTTTGGTGAAGAATGTAGCTGGTTTTTGCCCTTGTCCAAAAAGTTTGTCTGAAGCTAAAGTGAAGAATTTTGTATTAATTTCATTGGTGGAGGAAATCTCAAAACAGCCTAGTATTGACTCTGTCCTGTAGTTATTAGTATTTACTCTGATGAAGATTTATAATGAAAAGGAGCAAGCTGAGCAAGGGAAAATACAAAATGTACAATTTGAAGAGAAAAGGAGCACCAGGAAGTGGAATAGAGCTAAGTCCCATGTTCAAGGAGATAAACACATTAAGAAATGGAATAAAGGGAGTGATGACTTCAGGACAAGACCCTACCCAGCTAAGCTTCCAACTTGTGAAAAATAAAAGGTGCCTTGGTCATGATATCTCTCCACAGCAATAGGACAGTCACTAAGTCAGGTGAAACATTCCATAAACATCTGTTATGTCCATTTGGTTTATGATGTCTCCAGGATTTCTCTGTTTAGTTTTTGTCTGCATGACAAAAGAATGGGGTATTGAGGTGACCCACTCTCACTGTGTGAAGGTCAGTATGTGAGTTTAGCTGTAGCAGTGTTTCTTTTTATGAACTTAGGTGCCCTTGTGTTTGGTGCATAGGTGTTTAGAGTTGTAGTATCTTCTTGGTGAAATTTTCCTTTGATGAGGATAGAACTCATTTTTGTTTGAGGCCTATTTCATCAAATATTAAAATGGCTACCCCCACTTGCTTTGTACGTCCATTTGCTGGAATATTTTTTTCCATCCTTTTACCCTGAGGTGATGTCTATCCTTAATGTTTGGGTATGTTTCTTGGATGCAGCAGCAGAATGGATCCTGTTTTCATATCCAGTCTGTTAGTCTGTGTCTTTATTGGGAACTTGAGACCATTGATGTTGATACTTGTCAATGAGCAGTGCTTATTGGTTCCCATTATTTTGTTTCTTGTGGGGTGGGTTCCCCGCTCTTCTTTTGATTTACTGGTCTGAGATTATTTGTTCCTTGTGTTTTTGTATAGGTGGCTAACCTCTTCAGTTGAAGTTTTCCTTCTAGGGTCTTCTTTTTAATTTATTTATTTATTTATTATTTATTTATTTATTATTTTTAGATTACACTCATGATATTCATTAATTAGACTCATGATATTAATCACATTTGTGGTATTCATAGATTACATTCACAGTATTCATTCAATTATATATATATATATTTTTTTTTTTAAATTTTAAATGCCAAATGTCATTTATTGAAGGGGGGAGGAGGTCTTAAATACAGGCTTACAGCACAATGAAAGGACCCCGGAGGGCAGAAATTCACTACTGATGTTTTACAATCTTGCATCTAATCTGTTAACACCCATTATTCAGGATACACAGACAAGGAACTTCCCTTAAGCATTTAGGAGGGTGGAACCTGGCAGGGAATTAACATAGGGAGGATATCAAGGTCAAGGTCCGCAAGCAAGGCAACAGTTACCCAAAACGGGGGCCAGGGACCTACAGGTCCCCCTTTTATTAAAAAATGAGCTTCTGACTTGGGTTGTGTGGGACGTTAGCAGGTCATCTTACCCGTCATGGAGACGCCTGCCCAGGCCACACAGGTGCTCTGTCTTAGGTTGGTGAGTGCCCCTCAGGCATTACCCATCTCTGAATACTCATTATCATACAGGCTCAATCATGTGTGAGCTGCATAGTTAATTGCTGCCAAAGATCTCAAAGTGGCACTGGGCTTGCAATCTGTGTGTTCGATACAGAAAAGACCAACAGAGGTCCTATCTCACCCATAGCCAGTAGGCTAAAGGCAACTGAGCCATTCCCTTCCTTAACAAGCCATATTGTACGTTGAAGTCCTTCTAGGGTCTTCTGTAGAGCTGGATTTGGAGATAGACGCTGCTTAAATTTAGTTTTATTGTGGAATGTTTTTCTCTCTCCATCTATTGTGATTTAAAGTTTTGCTGGGTATAGTAGTCTGGGCTGGCTGGTATCCTAGGTCTCTTAGAGTTTTTAGAACATCCATCCAGGACCTTCTGGCATTTCAGGTCTTTATTGAGAAGCTAGGTGTTATTCTAATGGGTCTGCTTTTATAAATTACTTGGTCTTTTCCTCTTGTAGCTTTAATATTCTTTCTTTGTTCTGTACATTTAGTGTTTTGATTATTACGTGTCATGGAGAATTTCTTTTCTGGTCCATTATATTTGGTGTTCTGTATGTTTCTTGTACCTTGATATGCACCTCCTTCTTTAGGTTAGGGAAATTTTCTTTTATAATCTTGTTGAAAATATTTTCTATGACTTTTGCTTGGGTTTCTTCTCCTTCTTCTATTCCTATTATTCATAGATCTGGTCTTTTCATAGTGTCCCAGGTTTTACAACTGGATTTTTAATATTTAACATTTTTTAACTGAGGTATCCATTTCTTCTTCATCTTCAATGCTTAAGATTTTCTATTCTATTTCTTGTATTCTGTTGGTGAGACTTACCTCTGAGGTTTTGGTTTGACTTTCTACATTTCTTATTTCCAGTTTTATCATGCCTTCAACAGTTTTCTTCATTTTATTCCACTGTTTGTGTTTTCATTAGTGGACTCATTCATATGCTCTTTAAGGTCCTTGTGTATATTCATCACAGCTATGTTGAAGTCCTTGTCCTGTGCTTCAGCTATGCTGCATTTCTCATGGCCTACTGTAGTAGGGTTGCTGGGCCCATGTGGAGTCATTGTCTTGGCTCTTACTGATTGTATTTTAACACTGGTGTGTAGGCATTTGGGTTTGGGATGATTGCAGTTGTAGGCGTTGATACCTGATTTTGTCTTTATTAAGTGGATTTTCTGCTTCTTGGCTTTTGTTGCCCTCTCTGGATCTTAGGAGAATGTGGTGGCTGTGGTTCCGAGCCTCTGCCAGGTGTGGCCACTGGGGGTTCTGTGTAGCAAGTGTTTCTAGGTATTGGAAATTGACAGGAAGGAGTGGGAATGGACTGTAGGGGGAGTGCTGAGGGGGCCACAGGAAGGAGGAAAGTTGGGTATGCCAAGATGATGTGGGTAGTCTCCTATGAATGGGGGCAGAGGAGAGGCTACATCTGGTAGTCTGCTACAAAGGAAGGGACAAGACTGGGGGACTGGAATTGGAAAACAGGAGGGAGAGTGATGATGCCTACCTGATTTCATGGTGAGTGTGGCCAGCAGGTTTCCCGGGAGTGCCTCCTGGTATTGGCACCTGAGACAAAGGGATCTGGTGTGAGAGGGACACTGGAGAAGAATATCTGCTAGTCCCCTGGGGATGAGGGCAGAGAGGGTGCAGCAAATGGTCTGCTACTAAGTTGGGGATAATATTGAGGAATTGGAGGAGAGGAGGGAGATGAAGATGAACTAAATGATTCTGAACTCCATTCTTCAAAAGTATTAAAAGTTATTACTGGCTTGTACTGTTCCAGATGCACTGTGGAAATCATGAATTTCCAGGAAATTTCTCAAGACTACAGAGAAAGGAGGTAAAATAGTCACTTTACTGTCTTTCTTTACCTCCCTTCCCTCCCTTTATTCTTTCCCCTGTTGGAAATAAGGCAATAACAAATTCAAAAGACTAGGGAAAGTGAAGCACTTTTTGTTATATAACTCTGGAGAACAGGATGAGAGTACAGAGAAAAAGTGAAAAATGGCCTCTGGTGTACTGATCTGGAGCCAGGCAGTGGTATTTAAAATCTTGTGATCAGAAGTTTCTGTCCTCTTCTCCTATAGGCCAGAAGTTGCATCCTCCCCAAACTCCTCATCTTATTGGTCTAGGACACAAAGCCCCATTCATTGAACAATTTGGAGCTTGAGGCAGCCAGCCCCCTTTTCCTATGCTGGGCTTAGTCACATCGAACTTTCTAAATCTCAGAGTCTTGAGTGCTAGGTGCTAGCTAGAGGAGGGAGGGGCCAATACCTCCTGTTTTTCTGTACCTCTGATGAACTCTAAGCGCACATCATATCAAAAATGGACCACAACAATCTATTTCTTATACATTCCTTTCTTTTTCCTTTATTGATAAAATTTCATATATCCCATGAACTAATTCTGTAGCCAGGGATGATCTTGAACAACTTTCTTCTTCTTCTTCTTCTTCTTCTTCTTCTTCTTCTTCTTCTTCTTTCCCTCAGAGACAGGGTTTCTCTGTGTAACAGTCCTGGCTGGCGTCAAACTTACAGAGATCCACCTGCCTCTGTCTCCCCAGTTAAAGGTGTGCACCACTACTGCCCAGCTGACTTTGAACTTTTGATCCTCTGACCTCCATCCCCACACCACAATGCTGGGATTATATGCGTGAGCCTCCATGCCCAGCTTATGGAGTGTTGTAGATCCAAGGCAGAGCCCCATGTATGCTACATATGCATTCTAACAATTGAACCACACCCAGCCCAGTGGAACAAAATGTGAGCACATGTAACCTTAGCCACTTAATATTTTACTAAGACTCCAAAAATATATCCCAAAGAAAGCATCTTCAAAAAATGGTGCTGGGAAAACTTGATATCCACATGCAGTAGAATTAAATTAGACCCATATTTATCATCTTGCACAAAAACTGACTCCAAATGAATCAAATACCTAAACATGAAACTGGGAACACTTAAACTTCTAGAAGAAAACACAAGCAATACCTTATGTGATATAGGAAAGGACTTTCTGAATAAAACTCCATATGCCCAAGAATTAAGGCCAACAATTGATAGCTGGGACTTTGTAAAACTAAAGGGCTTCTGAACACCTAAAGAAATAATCAACCCAGTGAAGAAGACCACAGAATGGGGAAGAGTCTCTGCCAGTTATACACTGACAGAGGATTGATATCCAGAATATAAAAGACCTCAAAAAAACAGAGAGTCAAAGAAAGAAAATGACTCATTTGAAATATGGACCCAGTACCTGAGTAGAAAGTCCTCAAAAGAAGAAAAAAACAGCTAAGAAATATCTCAATGTTTATAACCCCTAGAAATTAGGGAAATTAAATGAAAACAACTTTGAGATTTCATCTTACCCAAGTCTTAGAATGGCAAAGATCAATGAAACAGCTGACAGAATGCTGGAGGGGTTGCAGGGAAAGGAGAATTCTTCCTCACTGTTGGTGGGATTGCAAACTGGTACAGCCACTGTGAAAATCAGGGTGAATCCTCAAAAATCTAAAAATATCCTACCATATAGCCAAGCTGTACCACTCCTTGGCATCTGCCCAAAGGACTTGACATCCTACTCCATAGATACTTGCTCAGCCATATTCATTGATGCTGTGTTCACAATAGCTAGGAAATGGAAACAGCCTAAATGTCCTAAAACTGATGAATGAATAATGAAAATGTGGCCCATATACATTATGAAATACTATTCATCTGTAAAGAAAAATGAAATAGTAAACTTTGCAAGTGAATGAATGGAACTAGAAAAGACCATATTGAATAAGGTAACCCAGACCCAGAAAGACAAATGTTGGACCTTCCTTCTCACTGGAAGCCCCAGCTTCAAATCTACAGATGTGAGTACGGCCCGTAATAACTACAGAAACCAGGAAAGGAAAATGGGACCACTGCCTGGATGAGGGGGATGAGGAGCAATAAAGAAGGGGGTAGCACTGATCTGACTCGGGGAGGGAGGCTCTTCAGGGAGGGGAAAGGAAATAAATACAGAAGGAAGGAGGTGGGAAAAATATAAACAATCTCTGAAAAAGCCCTAAGGAACATAATATATAGTTTAAATGAGCTTTTCTCATCTAGGTTGATAGTGTTCCCTTCAAGAGCTGAAGACTAAACTAAGACCTGATGCCAGGCATGAAAAGCCCTCTTTTGAGTTGTTGTCCAGGGCTGTCCAAGAGACTCTAAAATATGCAGCCTATTGCTAATGCCCATGACTGCCTACATAGAGGTGGAAGGTGAGTCCCTATTGCTGAAGACACTATGTACTTCAGAAAGAGGGCCCAGAGACCCCTGATCTGGAACTGACCTGAATGACCCCTCCATGAGGACTAGCTTTCATGGTACCAGAAGGTACCATGCAAGCTTCCAAAGGAAGGAGGCAACTAATAGTTCAATCCAGCTTTGAGAACTATGAACCACATTGATGACCAGCATGGCCTGAGAACCCTAAGGGCACAGTAGTGGTACACATATGCTGTGGGATGGTCTGTATGTCGAATGCTCTGATTGGTCAATAAATAAAACACTGATTGGCCAGTGGCCAGGCAGGAAGTATAGGTGGGACTAACAGAGAGGAGAATTAAGAGAACAAGAAACTGAGTGAGAGAGACACTGCCAGCCGCCGCCATGACAAACAGCATGTGAATATGCTGGTAAGCCATAAGCCACATGGCAAGGTATAGATTTATAGAAATGGATTATTTTAAGATGTAAGAACAGTTAGCAAGAAGCCTGCCACGGCCATACAGTTTGTAATCAATATAAGTCTGTGTGTTTACTTGGTTGGGTCTGAGCTGCTGTGGGACTGGCGGGTTAGAGAGATTTGTCCTGACTGTAGGTCAGGCAGGAAAACTCTAGCTACACACATACTTACTTTGGTGCTAACTAGAAGCTCTCTAGTTGGACTTAAGACTTGCTCAACAAGAGGGAAATCATGCCTGGCACTGGAAACCTAGCTAACTAGGTTAGTGCTAGTGAAGTCATGGTTATTGGAGGAGAATCTAAAACCACTAATTTAATAAATCAGTACAATCTGTGACAACAATCTATAAACATTTGTCCTTATATCCACAGATATGTGTGTCTTCATCCCTCACTGAATAAACTTTTCTTTGTAACAGATGGAGACCACTACAGAAAACCAGAACCAATCAATATACAGTTTTGGGGCCCAGTACCAATAGATACATCTACACAATACTCTGACATCGAAAGTTCAGGAAACACTCTGGAAGAGGGGGCAAAAAGATTGTCAGAGCTGGAGGACCAGGTAGTTACTATGAGATTGTGCCTCCTAGTAATGTCAGAAAATATACCCATAAAGTCTCACCAACATGACTGTCCAAACGTGAGCTAAACGAGGGAGTCACTAATGGACATGCCAAAGTGGATGAGGAAAAGCCCACAAGGCCTCACTCAACCCTATACAAAGAACTACAGGCAACTGAGGAAAGCTGGAAGTGGAAGAGGTGGTCTTCCCCAGGGAAGAGCACACCAATTGGTTGTCCAGTGCCAAATAGTCAGCCATGAAAATACATGTGCAAGTAATATTATATTGACTTAGCAGGTTATATTCAGGAATGTATATGTGTATTCATATACATATATGCATCCAATAACAATTAGTCAAAAAAGAGGTCATGAATTTGAAGGAGAGTGAGAAGGGATATATATATATGTGTGTGTGTGTGTGTATGTGTGTGTGTGTGTGTGTGTGTGTGTGTGTATGTGTGTATGATCTCCATATATATATATATATATATATGAGTTTGGAGAGAGGAAAGGGAGAACTGTTATAATTATAATCTAGAAGAAGTGGGTGCTCCCAGCTGCTGCTCCAGTCACCTTTTGCCATGTCTTCTCTCCACTGTCATAGGCTCTAACTCTCTGGAACCGTGTGCTGTGGTTTCTCCATCAGAGAGCCCAGTCTACCCAATTCCAGCCTTTCTCTCTGTGGGTATACCGGTTCTTTCTTCATTCCCTCACCACCCCAGTCAGGTCCAAGTCCTGGAGGCCATGCAAAGACCTGGCATCTTTATATATCAGACCACCATCAAATTAACATTAAGTTCTACGGCAAGAAAATGTGTATAAGGACACTAGTCTGCTGGGAAGCTAAACTATATACTTACTGTCTTATTGGAAAACTGTAATAGTATAAAGGGATTTAGTTAAAATTCAAATGTGTCCATATGTGCATTGAAACAAATTTTGAATTAGTTTTTATAAAATTAACAATTTTCCTTTTATTGACCCTTTGCCAGGACACTGCAGGCTGGCGAACTATTTGTTAAATAAATTAGGCATGTAAAGAAGACAGACTAGAAGGTGGCTATGTAGCTTTTATTCATGACATTTGAATCCTTAACCTCACACACAAATTTATTTCATAAATATTCTTTAGATTTATCTAGCTCTTCTAATTGATTTAATTATGTTAGTCTGCTTTCTTACAGTCAAACCCTTAACTGAATCACCAATGGAATGAAAATATAGTTAACATTTTTCAGATGTACTTAAAAAAAAACAGAAAAACTTTGAAAGCAGAATACTAGAAGCTAGTAAAATGGCTTGCTTCATTAGAAATGACTCACCCTCTATGTTACACAAATTTTTACATATCATTGAAAATTTTTTTACTCATATTTAATATTGCCCAGAGGAAAATAGCTTGTTATAAAAGTTTTTTTTTATAAACATTTTTAAAACCAGGAAAAAAATCATTACTTCCAAAATATACTTTGTTTGGCTAATTCTAGACAGGAATTAAAGTCAAAATAATCAAAGTCAGAATCACATTATTATCCAAATGATGCCTTTGCCATTTCTTGAAGACATGCTGTATTTCTTTTCCTTAGTGTGGTATCATTTAGGCTAAGAGATTGGAAATGATGTGCTTTCACCAGTGACAACGGACTGGGTAAATGGTGGACTGGTGTAAATCAAATTCCTTAATGTTTTCCAGTTAAGGAAAATTTCAACCAAATCCAGCATGTTGTGATGAAAGATGTTAAAAGTAGGAAGAAAGGAAATTTGGAATCGTTCAATATAACCTGGTTAGAGTTTCATAGAGTCAACTAAAATAGGGAAGAAAATCCAAAGATTTCTTTTATAGTAAGACTAGCAGAAACACAGCAGGGTCTGGAGGAGGCATGAGATACCTTATCAGATTCACAGTGTGCAGTGTCTATACCACAGACACAGGGAGAGCTTTGGAGGAGTTTCTAGCTCAACTGTAGACATGCTTAATGGTAGAATGGCAAACTTCTGAGAGGATGCCACAGCGGGGACGATTCTGAAGGAAGGCTGAAGGACCACTGGTTTAGAGTTCAGACAGTTCACGAATGTGCAAACGATGTTCTTGTTAAGCATGTGCTGCTGATGTACAGTCTCTGGACCTTCCAAATACAGGGCATGAGAAAAGCCTGGAGCTCGAGGGGACTATGTGGCCTGGGTTGGATAGAAGATTGGATAGAAGTTTCAGTGGGTCACACAGAGGATTCTGTAGAACTTCTATACCTGAATATCTGTAAAAGGAGAACAGGTTCTACCTGAAATGTTGCTGGCATGGTTGGGAGATAGGAAGAATAAGTTAGGAATCTCTGAAGTTCCTTCCATTCATCCTAGCTCTGAAAAAAAGCAGTAAGAAGACATTCAAGGAAGAGAAGATCCCAGTCTAAGAAGCAGAAAAAGAATCTAGATCAGTAATTCAATCCATCCTTTCCATTATTGTTTGAAGGAAGAGTTTTGTCAGCTGCCACCAACTGACTGAACCCAAAAGGAAGCCAGAGGCAAGATAGGCCTGGAGGAGGTGCTGGTAGGTCACTTTGGGGACAGAATTGGAAGGACTAATGTTCTGTTTCTTCAGTGCATCCCAAGTTCAAACCTTTACCCCAGAGGACAGATTGGAAATATCTTACTAAGATGGTTGATATCAGTATCTATTAGGATAAAAATGTGTAGCTTGTGATCTCACAGTGCCCAGGCTTGTGGATATGTTGTTTATTTAAAATTATCAAGATCTAAAAACAAACAAACAAACAAACAAAAAACAAAACAAAGAACTTCATTCCTAATTATCTCTTTTGGAGAGGCACAACCTACTGTGAAGGTTAAGATGTTTGCCTCCCCAAAATCATTAGTAGTCACCCTCAACAAGAATGTATGAATAGTTGGGTATAGTGGTGCGTGCCTTTAATCCCAGCACTCAGAAAGCAGAGGCAGGATGATCTCTCTGAGTTCAAGGCCAGCCTGGTCTACAGAGTAAGTTTCAGGATACCCAGGACTATGTAAAGAGACATTGTCTCATAATATATGAGCTAAGCTCAATGAGTAAACGAGGGGTATGAATGGGAAGTCACTAAAGAAACACACAGACACACACAGCACCCCCTCATGCACCCACGCACGTACACATGCATACACACATGCACACTTTACCTCTGGCTGTAGGCTCATACACACTTCCATGAGCCAGCATTCTTATGTGTTGTTTGCAAATGAAAAATTCCTGCTCCCTTTCATCTTAAGTGGAAAGGACCGACTCCTTCCACACCGCTTCACCTTCCACAGCCAAGGATTTACTGTTGGGGAGTGTGGACTTCTGATAACATGAAGGAGTGAAGTAAACATGCTGAACTTCACATTCCATAAATGGTGCGTGTGTGTTGAATCTCAGAGTTTAACAATGAATTATGGAACTTGATTGGCTCAGGCACATAACCCCTGAGCCCACTGATTAATCTTCAATCAGACATTCACATTTTCTAACATGATGTAAGGAGAATATATCATCACTGTGAACATTCTTACCCTCGACATGTTATCCTAAATCTCACAATGAGCAGAATATAATCCTCCAGAATGTGGGCATATCCCATAAACAAATCAGCTTAGGTTCTTTAGTAATGCCACTCATAAAAGACAGAACACACACGCACACAGACACGCACACACACACACACAGAGGAAATGATAATCTATTGGTGGAAATGAAGACAATTAAATACAACGTGTAGTTTTTTATTATATCCTAGATTTTTTTTTAAAAAAGAAAAATCAACTACAAAGAATTTTTTGAGGCAGAATTTGAACATCCGTTTCAGGCTCTTGGAGCTGATGACGCTGAAGCTGGATAGGATAATGTTCTCATTGTTAACAGGAGGGCATGATAACGTATTTTAAAACTTTATGATGACTGTAATTTGGTTTTTTGATGGTTCAGCCATGAGTGCATACATAGTGAGAAAGAAATGAGGCGATGTGCTGCCACTCGCTACATTTAAAGGACATAGGGTGCTCGGAATCTTTCCACTGCGAATTTTCCCAGAGTTCAAATAAATGTACAAGAACAAAGTTAGGAGACAGAAACAGGTCTGGAGCCGTCCTAGGGGCTGTAAGGATCTCCTATTCACAATACAGATGTATGGAAGATAAGGTCAGGCCAAAGGCTTAGAAACAGCCCAGGAAGATTTTTCTTTAGAATTTGCCAAACAAAGTTCTGTAGAAATACGAACACCTTATACTTTAAAAAGGCAGAGTAATTGTCTAGACTTCCCTCCAAGAGCTGGCTAGTGCAATTAACAATACAAGCCAGAGAAAAATCATTCTAAGAAGTTAAAAAAATATTTAGATTTTTTAAAAGCTGGATAGAAATTTCACATACACAAACAATTGATAGAAAATAACTAGAAATAAATGCCAAATGCCTTCAGAGTCAGGCTTCCCCATGGGCTGAGCATTACTGGAATGCAGGCACACACTCAACTTCCTACTGCGTGAGTCCTGCAGTTGGTCAAGGTACAAGGCAGCAGAGGCTCCCCAAGGCCATGGCCTGCCATTTCTCATTGCCACCATCCCGCACACCCATGAAGTGTGTTACTACTGTGCATTGCCTAGGTCAGGAATTCAGGGCTTGGTCTCTCTGGACCCTTAGCCAGATACGCTTTTAGGCCAAATTGCCTATCTTGGTCTCTAAAAGTTACTTAGGGAGAAAAGAGAAAGTTCCTGTAGATCAGAGAAGTAGTAGTGTTGGATTTCATAGGACAACATCCATGAGACAGGAAGTAAGGGTTGTTCTAAGCATGGTTCCATCATGTAGAATGTCACTGTCCATACAGTCAGCCTTTTCATCATTAGGCAAATATGTCACACTTTCTAGGATTTTGTGGCAGTCACAAACGGCTTTAACATATTATATATACTAAATAACATCAGACTAGCTTAGTCATCTTTTGTTATTACATTAACTCCAAGAGTACATTCATACCTACTTCCCTCCACCAATACACACTTTATTAAAATCAAATATCATGGGAAGTATGAGTACTTCTTAGTCAATCTGTCAGAACCACAGTTTTGTGAATGAATCAGAGAAGGCAACATTTCATTTACGAAAGCTTCCAAAGGCAGGAGATAACACAGAATGGTTATTCTGACTGCTGGAAGGAACACATTGAACGGATAGAAGCGAGACCTTAGCGACTGTAGCACACCCACTGGACAGAAATGAACTTTGTGTCACCATATGACACAGGAGATGGGGGGGGGGAGAGAGAGCGAGAGAGCGAGAGTGAGAGAGAGAGAGAGAGACCCAAGGCGGGGGGAGGAGAATAGAGAGTGGAGATCATAGAGAAGAGAGAATGATAAAGAAATGGAGAGAGAAGGGGTGGGACAGGGAAGGAAACCAGGGATCAGAGGAAGGGACAATGGGAGGAGAGAAAACATCAGCTGAGTTCAGAAGCTCTGGGGTCAAGCTGGACAGGCTACAAGACAAGTGTATTTGATCCACATGTACCAGATACCAACTGTCTGGTCTTGTCACTGAAATCCCAGTACTGTGATATGTCTGGGTGGCCAGGACTCACTACCCCTCAGTGGAGAACAAACACTGCACTAATCTGGCTCAAGATCCCAGGGGTCATTTGTAACTTTATTTCTCTCTTCTGGGAAATGGGAACGTACATCTTAATGGAAGAGTTTAGAAATGACTGTTAGGATCCATCCTGACCAGGGCAGAGTGGTAATGCACCAGGTCATTTCCATTCCCAGACTCTTCCCAATGGTGAGCATGTGAATGGCCTGCCTGGGGCACAGATCACGCACCCCATCAGGTGGTCCCTGGTGAAACCGCCTGTGAGGGATGCCATGGATGCTGCCAGGAGAACTGCTGGTCCCTCCCAGCTCCGAGCCCCATACAAGGTTAAGCCACAGGCCCAGAGCCAGGTCCGCAGGGACTTGAGGAGTAGGGGGGGATAGGAGGTGGGACAGGAAAAGGTACTGCTTATATGGTATTCCCCAAATTTGCTTGGTACTTAGAAAAATAAATGACAGAGAAGTTAGTCAAGAAGTCTGATAAGACATAAGTGGAAAAGAACAACAAAGACAAAAAAACCTCTCAGTCTCAAAACCTGAATTCCAGTGAAGCCTAGGGGGCAGGTCACAGGCAGAAGTACGACGACGTGGGGGAAGTGCTGTGGCCTCTCCCGTACCGTCCTCAGCCTAAGGCAGCAAGGCTGGTCCTTCATGCTGTGGTCTGCCTGGCCCACGAGCCCTGGCTAGCAGCACTTAGAGGGTTAAGAGCGCACGAAGTGGGTAGGAGACATCTCTCAGAAGTCCCTGTGGGGCTCCAGCTTTCCTGCTCCTGGAAGTAGGGGCCGTTTCAGCCGGGGAGGGCCACTTCCTGTCCCATGGGGACTCCTGGGAGAAATAGCTCTCCTTTCTTCCAGAAGATGAGGTGGAATGTTAGTGACACATCCTGGTTGTCATCTCTTTCTGGAAAGCAAAGAGAGAGGGGCTGTTAGGGGACAGTAAGCAGAGCAATATGGAAATGCACGGGGGGGGGGGGGCTTTTACCCGGAGCCTTTAAACCAAAGGTTGCAAGCCTGAGCCACGTTCCATTTAGTCTGTAGGCTTGAGTGGCCTCGAGTTCTCTCTCCCTCCCGCTCTCTCTTGTATTAAGACACTGTTTAAAATATTTTACTCTTGCCCAAAATCCAAATGACTTGTCTTTTCTGGCAAAAAAAAAAAAAAAAAAAAAAGGAAGATCTGGAGCCACTGAGCACTGGGAATTGGAGAACATTCCTCTCTGGACAGAGAACGGGCTCCAGTGTTCATCCCCACCTCTTCCCATTGTCTCTCCAGGGAGAGCCGAGAACCACTTGCCAACTGGTATGATAACAGGTTTGGGCTGCTATTTGTAGACTAGAAAACATCTTCCATTTCACTAAGTTTCCATCAAAGATGGGGAAAATGAAGAATGTAATCTTGTACAAGCCAAGAAAAGTGGGAAGAGGAAAGGAAGAAATCCCAGAGTCTAGCTTGCAGTCCACCTATGCTCATTACCTGCCTGGCTCTCACGGGAACTTGTGGATCCCAAATGTGCCTGCCTTTCTTCTCCTTGAGACTCTGCACAGGCTGGCCCGTTCCTATCTCATCTCTACCCTCTTTACCTGGCTAACGGCCATTCACCTTTCCAATTCAGACATGATGACATCAGTTGGCTGAAAGATCTCATACCC
>CABHPR010076125.1:0-22014 GCA_902168415.1 Peromyscus melanophrys
CTTTACTTTTCTGAACATGTGTCCCACCATTACCAATATCATTACATTAATTCACTTGATCCATTTTATTACAGTAAATGAAAGTTTATTTCAATCCAAAATTTTACTGTATAATGTAATTGACTTCAAAATTTTCTTGGAGATTGTATACATTTTTATTTAAGTATGTAAATGGTTGGTTTGCATGTGTATCTGTTCACCATGCTGTTTGCAGTGCCCTCAGAGGCTAGTAGAGTATATTGGCTCCCTGGAACTGGAGTTACAAACAGTTGTTAGACATGTTTTGGGAATCCATCCCAAGTCCTCTGGAAGAGTGGCCTCCCATAGGGAGTTAGCAACTCCTGGTACCTTCAGATGAGTCGGGACCACCTCCTCCACTTCCCCCTGTATCAAGACTAAGCAAGGCATCCCCCCACAGGTAATAGGCTCCAGAAAGCAAACTCATGCACCAGGGATAGATCCCATTGCCAGGGGCCCCTCAAACAGACCAAGCTACTCAACTGTCTCTCGTATGCAGAGGGCCTTGTCTGATTCTATGCAGGTTCCATAGCACTGAACCAAGCTTGTTGACTAACTTCTGACTCACAAACTTTAGATTGCCAGCTGTAGCCAGTGATCTTCACCTTACAGCAACCTATGCATCCCTAATTTACATTTTAAACCTTATAGTTCTATGATATTACACTACAAGGTACATATACAGAAAACATTACTCTTTAAATGAGGAAAATATCTCTATTTCTCTTATCATATATTGATTAAGAGGCTCACATAATTAGAATCTCAATGTTGTTTGTTAATGGTAGAGTAAAAGTAAAGTGCCCTATCAAAAAGGCCTTGCTGATTTTTTTTGAAAAAATTACCATATTCTCTGATATGTTAAAATGTATTATAATATGAATTGTGTTAGTAAATACGCTTGTTATTTGAAAAGCATTATTTATTAAAATTGGAACTTGCCTGTATAGAAAACTGACTGGTAAACTTGTTTAAGCAGCAAAATCTCTTCTGAACTATGATAAATATGTTTATATCATATATAGGTATCATATGTATATATCATATATATATAATTCTTTTTGAAAATTTTTAATTTATTTTCTATTTTCTTATTAAGAGATTCTCTGTTCATTTTACATACCAATCACAGATTCCCCTGTCCTCTCTCCTCCTGCCCCTCGGCATTCCCCCCCAACTTACCCCCGTTTCCCACCTTCTCCAAGGCAAGATCTCCCATGGGGAGTCAGCAGACAAAAATAAAAGTATAAAGTATCATTCAGAATTATATATATCTTGGAAAGAGGAAACCATGATATTTATAATTCTCAATGATACTTTATTTTATTTTGAATTCACTTTACTCAGTTTTTGCTGAGGTCTAGATGGTCTGCAATTCCTTTCAAAACCACAAACCCCGACTGAGATCTGGATACAGGATTGCAGAAAACTGCAGTCAGGAGATACTGGCCTCCCATGACAAACAAGACCACAAGGCTGAAGGAAGAGCTCAGATAAAGGGATCAAAGGAATAGCCATTCTTGCAGGGCTGTTTAGCAGTTGGCTCCTAAAGGGTATGTCAACAAGAGTGTGAAGAATAAATTGTTCATTTCCAAAGTGAATCAAGAGTCCAGTGTCTCCGTGTACCATGACCCTCTTTTGCAGGTTTCTATAACGCTCATAACTATGCTTTAGCTGTGCTGTGCAGGACAAGTTATCTTATTTGCATACACTTTTTTCATGCACTCATATCCTCTATTTTGCATTTATTTCTAAGAAGCACAATTCCGTTAGTTGATTCACATGACAGCAATGCTTTGGAGAAGAAGGAAGAAGGTCGAGAAGAACAGACTAAGGATGAAAAGGACCAAAGGGCAAAGAAGAAACAAAGATAAGAAAACAATTTAAACATTTAACAGTGCAAAATCTTACTTTATCATGTTTACTTTGTAGTATTTTTTTAGTAATAGATTGCAACTCATCTTTGTATCTTTTCAAAGATCTCATGCCAATAATGTAAAATCAGCAATTAAATGTGTGCTAAATTGTTCAAGAAAATACATAGCTCTGCTAAATATTATTTATTAATGCAATTATTGATGCAGTTTTGTGTGATTGACATTTCAATGAATCTGCGTATCTCCAAGGGGCATATAATTACTTAATTGAAAAAAATTAACATTATTACCCGTAATACTAGATAAGAGTGATATGAACCCAGAGACATGGCTAATAAAAACCAAAGTTATCATTAGAAATTATTTTAAGCAATAATTGTCTAAGTGTGGAGGTGATATTCCAATGAACTCATTCTGGAAATTTTAATGTATGATTATAAATGGAATGTTTTCCTGCAATAAACACAATATGGACTCTTGATTTCCATTTATAATGGAAACCCTCTTTTTTTTGGGGGGGGGTGGGCTGTGGTTTTTCGACACAGGGTTTCTCTGTGTAGTTTTGGTGCCTGTCCTGGATCTTGCTCTATATACCAGGCCAGGTATAGAGATCTGCCTGGCTCTGCCTCCCAAGTGCTAGGATTAAAAAGAGTGCCACCATTGCCAGGCCTTGGAAAACCTCTTATAATTCTGTATTTAATTATGATATTAACCTGTTAGTTGACTGTAGCCAAAACATTTCCTTCATTATAATCAATAACTTTTCATTCATATATCTCTGCAAACTTGCTATTAAATCAGTGTCTCAAATTGTTACAGTGAGAGAAATGATAAAAAAAAAGAATGCTTGTCATAAGAGTCAAAGAATTCAGCTTATGATAACTGTTATGTACATGGACTATCACAGAAATTTTCAATACTGTAAGTATATGCATCATATATTATCATAAAAATGTAATATATAATATTATCACAATTGCACTATATCATAATTTTTTCCTAAGGATTTTTTGAAGTTAAAAATCCCTACCCATTATCATCTGTCATCCAAGAGTACATAGACTCTATTTAGGAATAATTTCTACCCGTGAGATTATCATTAACATCTCAAACCAAAATCATGAAAATGTATAACTTCAGATGGAATCTCACTTTAACTCAGATAAATCTTTGCTGATAACAAGTTATAAATAAGTCAACACTCACTTAAACAAATTCAAATTCTCTACTCATTTGTAATAACTCACTTGAGATTATTGTGTCCTTTGTCAGTTAAAATCTCTAGGTGTATTACTTACATATCTGTTACAAAGAGTCAAGGCATAGAGTTAACTGGTGCACTGTAATAAATAAAAATGTGTGATATCAGGCCAAAAATATATGGGGGCTTCCCTAAAAGTTGAGCTTGTATTTTGTCTCCATGGCAGCAATTTATTTGGGCTTTAATACCCAATCCTATCTTATATCATCTGTTTTGAAGAAGCTAATCATTGTATGAAAAGAAAAAAATAGATGCACATAGCTATGGTTTCTCTGAATTTTTATTTTCCTCTGACGTTGGCTTGTGAAGACAAGGCCCTAATTTCTTCTATCTAACATGTTCTGCTTGTTTCATGGCGACATCAACCATGTTGCCAAATTCAATAAAACTAATGCGTTCCTACTTCAGAACTGATAATGGATTCAGTACATCTTTTAGTGAAAATTTCTCTCTTATTGATGAATGTTTATATATAGTAATAAAATATCGCACTTATGAGGATGAGCAAATGATTTTTGAGACAACCCATAATCTATGTAGAATAGACATTACTAGCTCTTTTTTCAATGAATTTCTTTTTCAGGACTTTGAACACAGAACAAAATATTTTGTTAGTAAGAATTAAACAGTCACTAAAGTTTAAAGCAGTAATAAAGTAACATTTCTTCTTCAAGGACACATCGGTGCTTCTTGGACATTTGAATACTCAGAACACTGGATAATTCTACTTGATTTAAAAATTGACAGAGATTCAATTATCTGTGTTTTATCAAATGTCACAGGCTGTGTGTTTCTCAAGCTGACTAATTCATGTTTATGAACAAGTTCTCTTTATGAAACACTGTCACATTAACAGATGGCAGATGTAGTTGGCAAGTAAATCTTTTTGACTCCATCCCTCTCTTCTTCTTTTGAGTGCCTCTTTGTTATATCTTTCATCATTAGTACTTAAATCTGGTTTCCTCATTTTGCCAAGTGCTCATTCAAGATCATATATCCCCTGTCCTATTACACTGCTTCATTGCACTGGCCTTCTGTTGCAGACTCTTTTCCCACCTGCTTTATGGTGGAAGCTCTGCCAAATATATTTCTCTCTGAATATACAATGATCTCTTTTGCCTACTCTCCTTTTAAAAATGAAAACGACTCTGATTCTAACATAATATATCAGTGTCATTTCCATCAGCTGTGCTCCTAGGTTAGGGCAATGTCTGCATATTATTGTGTAGTAATATTAACCATAATTTAATAATATGATAACCTCTAAAAAGTTTTCAGTGATCTCTCTGTTGTCTTCTTTTCTTTTCTTGTTTTTAATTGAAAATAGATTTTTTTCATACAGCATATTCTGAGTGAGTATGGGTTCTCCTCCCCATATCCCTTCCCATTTGTCCACATCTCTTTTCCTACAGACTTATAGTTGTTACTGCTAATCCAGATTTTTTTTTCCTAATTTATTAAGACAAATATTGCTCTGCTCTGAGAACTCCATTCAATTTTATTTCATGAGGAATCATCAAAGGATGGGCCTTGGTGTTTTTTTCAAATCTGCTAAGAAGAATCTTCTTAGAGGGAGGGATTTGTCTGAATACAGTGTCATAAATTCATGTGGTTATGGTCCCTTATCTGAGCAGTGTTACTAGCTACAGCCATGTTATGGTGGCTCTTCTTCGTTGTCAACATGACTACAACCAGAATTAACTAAAACCAAACTGGCTGGGTAACCTGTGAAGAATTCTTCTTGATACAATCATTTGATTAGAAAGGCCCCCACTAAACTTTAGTTGGAGATGGGAAGATCTACCTTAAATCTTGGCCACAACTTCTGGTGGGAGCCTACATGAAGAACAAAAGAAGAAGGAAGCACTTACTCTTTTCCTGATTGCTCTCACAATCACATGTTCATTCTTTAATTGGTATTATAGCTACTTCTTCAGGATTGAGGCATATATTGAAAACTCTGAGACATCCAGCCTCATGAACTGATCAACTATTGGACTTAGGGACTTTCCATCGAGACAGTCATTTTTGGAATAGTTACACCATAATCTGTTTGCTGCTATAATAAATTACACACACACACACGCACACACGCACGCACACACGCACGCACACACACACGCACACATACATACTTTGATTCTACCAGTTCTGTTTCTCTAGAGAACCCTGACTAATACACACATATATATGCTTAAGAGGTCTTTATAGGAAATTGGATAAACATAAAATAGAATTTCTACAAAGGAGTTCTAAATTATATATTTATTCAAAGAGGAAAAATAATTAAGAACTAAATGAGCAGATGTTAACCTGTGGTAAACTTGCACAATCACCATATGTAAAACACGTGATATATGTTAAAAAGATTTTATTTTCCTTAAACAGAGAATCAGAATCAACATTTTCTCCTATAAGTAAATATCTAATTATGTACCCTCTTCTTGATGAGTCCATCCCTTCATTTTATAAGCATTGGACTTAGTAATATTTAGAATTAGCCTTTTCTCAATGGTTAGCTTTTGCTTTCCATAAATTATTTACCCAACTCCACAATTGCACCCCTCACCTCACCTGCGGTTTCTATGATTCTACTGTTTTTCTCATTGGATTTGGTTAGATTGGATGAGTGAAACCATATAAGCACTATCTGTCCTTATGTGGAGGGTTTGCTTCATGTAATGTGATTGCACCAAATTTCATCCATTAGAAGCAAATGTCACAATGTCTTTGGGCTGGTTAGTTATTGGTGTTTTTGTCAACTTGACACAAGCTAGAGTTATCTGGGAAGAGTGAATGTTGATTGAGTAATTGCTTCCATTTTTTTAGCCTATAGCAAAGTCTGAGAGTCATTTTCTTGATTAATGATTGATATAGGAGGATTGCATCCATTGTGGTACCACCACTTGGCAGGCAATCTGATTATAAAAAGCAATCCAGCAAGCAACATTTTGCCCTGATTTCTACTTCAGTTCCTGCCATCAAGTTCCTGCTTTGAGTTTCTGCCCTAACTTCTCTCAGTTGTAGACTGTGTCTTTGGGGAGTTGTAACATGAAATAAACCCTTTCCATCCCAGGATACTTTTGGCAGTGGTGTTTATTACAGAAGTAGAAATCAAACAGAACAATACATTTTCCTTACTCATGCATATCTATTGCAAATAGCAATGGTTTTATATTATCATTTTCATTAACATATGTAAGGTATTTTGACAACTGTCTCAACCCCTTATCATCCATTCCTCCCTCTCCACTGTCCTTAGTCAGATTCATTCCTGTTAACAATGTCATTTTTGTTCTTCTTTCATGTCATATACACAAAAATAATTTTATGTGTCTCCTTGGTCTACACAAACTGTATTGAGCCCCCATATATCACCCATGGTATCACATGTCTAGAACTTGGTCCATGTTTATGTCTTCTGAATTTTGTGAGCAGTCAATTGGAAAAAGCAAATAGTTGTTTGAACAGAATATGTGTATGTGAATATATATGTATAGGACATTCTATGTACCATTCATCTTTTGGTAGAAACTTACTTAATTTCCACCTTTTAAAATTTTTTATTAACTGATGCTATGATCATGTGTGCAAATAAATATCTGTGTATTTGTTTATAATTCTTAAGATATATAAGTATATGGAAGCATAACCCAGAGGAATAATCAGTGGATGATTGGAGTTTTCCTTTTAATTATTTTAGGAACTGCCATATGATGCGATCTATGCATCTATTTATTTATCTATCTTCTATCTATATCGATCTATCATCTATCTATATCTGTTTATCCATCTATCTGTCATTTACTTATCTATATGGAGAATTCAGCCTTCATAAGCATTTGTATGTTTCTTGCATAACAAATAAGATCTAAAGGAAAGTTTTGATGAAAGGATACGTGTATCACTTAATTAATGATAAACTTTTTTTGTTGGTGTGTGTGTGTGTGTGTGTGTGTGTGTGTGTGTGTGTGTGTGTGTGTGATTGTGATTGAATGAGTGCTGGGAAAAACAGTTTCAAGCGCATAGTATTATAATGTTACCTCACCACATAAAATGGGCTTTGGATCTGTAACTCTTCCCAGAAATATAATCTGTTCCATATGAATTTATGTGGGAAGAAGGAAAAAGAAGTGAGACAGAAGTGAGGAGGTGAGAAAGGGTAAATAGGTTAAATAATTTATTCTTAGAAATTACAGAAAATAAAGAATTTTTAAAATTATCTAATCATAAAATAATCAATTTTCCAAGGCTTATAAAGGTCACACTTCAGCTTTGTACAGAACTAAGAAAGGGATAGAAGTATTGATAATATCTATTGTCTTACTCACTGTTCTATGGCTGTGACAAACACCATGATCAAGGTAACTTAAGGATTAAGTCATTTAACTGGAGTTTTGCATACAGTTTCAGAGGGTTAATACATGACTATCGTGGAGCTTTTTGGTAGGCCGGCATGGCTCTGGAGCAGAAGCTGGGAGCTGGCATCCTGATCCCAAGGCACATAGGAAGAAACAAAGACTGGGCCTGTTGTGGGCTTTTGAAACCTTAAAGCATACTCACAACACAGCACCTGAAACACAGCCAAACTTCTTAAGACTTGTTAAACAGTTCCTTAACGGGGAAGAAAACCTTCAAATGTATGAGCCTTTGGGAACATTCCCATTTAAACCCCCACACCTATTGACTCACAGAGATGACACACAGTAGTTGTAATGTGTCATATTTGAGTAGTTTCTTAGTTCATGTTTATGAAATTTATGAATGAATAATTGAAAATATAAGCCATAAATATGCATCCCATTTTAAATACAATCAATAAAAATAATACTGTAAGGAAAATTATGCAGACAGAAAAAAACCTGGAGTTAAAGAAAGTGTTGTTTATTTTTAATAATTACTATTAAGGAAAAACTAAGCACTATCTAGCATTTGATATCAGAAACGTGTAATGGCAAGAAGTATAGCTTTTGGAGTAACTTTAAAAATTAAAAAATATAAGTCTCAGAAATACTTTAAGATGGAGATCAAATTCTCAAGAGATTTCAAGCATTAATCTAAGGATCTTAAAATTCTCTTGAAACCTTGGGAGCATACAAAGATAAATTGAACATGAAGTAAACATATTCTAATGGAAGAAATGGTACTTATCCATAACCAATTATAAAATAAGATTAAAAAGAGACTTATGGTAAAAGATTTTCAAATGGGGTTTTGAAGAGTTTTACTTTATTTAGAGATTTCATTTTGCATTTCTTGTCATCTTAATTTCTACTAATGCAATTGTAGTATTTTGTGTTTACTTCTTGGAGGCATCATGAATAGAATGCAAATATTGATAAGAACAGTTTAGGAAAGAGAGAAAAGATTGTGGTGGCAATAGCATCAGAGATAACAAAAAGCAGAAGAAATACAAGAACAGTAGTTAAGGTTTAGCATTAACATACCCATCACTGGATTAAAAATTAGGAAATTATGTTGCATGAAAAACATCACATCATCTGTTATAAAATATGGGAAGTCAATTAATATCCAGCAGAATAAATGTCATAAGATGTCATTATGTTAAGCAAATTAATCCAGACACAAAAACACAAGAGCCATATAGTGTCAATTGTTTATGGAAACAGAAAAATTGATCTCATATGGAAGATAAGGATGTGGTCATTGTAGACTAAGAAGTATATCAGGTATCTTGATATAGGGAGACATCATGAGGATAGGGAGAAATCTGGTGCTAGGGAAGTTCCCAGGAATCCACAAGGATGACCCCACCTTAGACTACTAGCATCAGAGGAGAAGGTGCCTGAGCTGGCCTACTCCGGTAATCAGATTGGTGAATATGCCAACTGTCATCATAGAGCCTTTCTCCAATGACTGATGGAAACAGATACAGAGATCCACAGCCGAGTACCAGGCTGAGCTCTAGAATCCAGTCAAAGAGAGAGAAGAGAGATTCTATGACCTAGAGGAATTGAAATCATGATAGGGAAATCTACAGAGACAACCAAACCAAGCTAGTGGGAAATCATGACCAACAGCTGTGGAGCCTGCATGGGACTGGACTGGGCCCTCTCCATAAGTGAGACAGTTGTGTAGCTTGGTCTGTTTAAGGGGCCCCTATCAGTGGGATCAGGATCTTTCCCTGGTGCATGAGGTGGCTTTTTGGAGCCCACTATCAATGGTGGAACACCTGAACAGCTTTGATGCAGGGAGAGGAGCTTGGACCTGCCTCAGTTGAATGTACCAGGCTTTGCTGACTCCCCATGGAAAGCCTTACCTTTCTGGAGGAGGGGATGGGGGGTGGGTTGGGAGGAAGGCTGGGGCGGGGGAGTGGGATGAGGGATGAGAGGGGGATCTGTGATTGGTATGTAAAATGAATAAAAAGATTCTTAATAAAGAAAAAATAGAGGTATATCAGAGAGGAGAGATGTCAAGTAGTTGGGACCATAGGAAGACAATTCGCTATGCTTTTTTACAGTACAGTAAAATATGATTTTATGTGAAATATAGTATACATTTTACTTTGAATGCAAAATACCCTTTAGAGGCTCACATTTAAAGAGGTGATGCCTGGTCTGGTGATACTGACTTAGAGAGATCTGAGAGCCTTTACTTGGTGGTGCTTTACTAGAAGGGGCTCACTTAGTGTAGACCTAGAGAATTTGTAAGGAAGCATTGCTTCTTGTCCTCAAACAGAGTGTGGCAAAAACATTCTGCCTTCCTGATGTATCACTTCCTTTGCCAAGAGATGCTGTATCTCTTTCTACACATTGTGTCTAACTAAATAAGTCTTGTCCTTTCAGAACTGCCTTTGTCAGATATTTCGACCCAGCAATAAGAAAAGCAACTTATTATGATCTGTTTCTGTAGAGAACACACAGGGAGAGAGCAACACAGAGAAATAATGGCTGAGGAGAGCAGACTGGGGACCATACTCATATCTGATTATTGTACACATACACCAAACTGTCCTTTGCACCTCAAATCTATGAAAAATAAATCTGAATCCACAATAATTGTAATCATTTTTGTGAATGTGAAATTCAGTGTTGAGGAAACTCAATATAACAAATACGTTTGGTGAGATATTTTGAAGCTCTTCAATTCTTTGATTTGTATGCAATTATTTCCCCAGTGTATTATATGACATTTAAAGACCCTTTTTTCTAAAGAATTTTCTACGAACTTCTTTGCAATGACATCCTTATTAGTCAGAGTATTAACGATATAACAAATGGCATAAGTCACTGTGACCTACTCATATCATTTAACTTCTCAGATCAGCATCTCTGGAAGGCAATGTCAAGCCACATTCCATCATGTTTCCCTGCCACCATTTATGACTCCAAATTCCTCCAGAGATTTTCTAATCGGCATAGGGCAGGCAGAGAGAAGGAATCCCCTGGGAAATATCAGAAGATAAACCTGTAAGTGACATAGATGCCAATATCCAGAATCCAGCAGGTGTCTCACTCTGTCAGAACACAAATTTATGAGTGTTTCTACTACCAGAAACATAATTTGCAGTGTCTTGCAGTTTGAGTGTGCTGAGGTCTCCTGAATATTTATTCTATTACAAGATGTGCTCAGACAGAATTTAGAGAATATGACATGCTAACAAGCCTCTTAGGGAATCAAACAACTAATATTTACATTAGAGAGCTAATATTTCTGGTAATCTTTAAAATTGCAAAGATGTTAAACAATAGAAATTGGAAATTTTGTGAAGTATATTCAGTTCCATTATATCAACAAAAAAGCAACAATTGTTATAGAAGTCAGCGGTTGCAAAATTCGCATCCAAGGAATTTACAATAAGAAAAAAAACACTTCTACACATAAGATTAATCATCTAGTATGATAGACCACCCCCCAAAGTTTCTCAGGTTTCAGCCACAAATTTATACTCACAGCAGAATGATTATCAAAATATCTAGTTTTGAGGCTTAAGAGATTGTTTTATGAATAAGAGCAGGTGTTGTTCTATAGAGGACCCACATTCAGTTCTCATAATACACAAGGACAGTTTACAATTGTCTGTAACTCCAGAGGGATATGAGGATCTGACCCCCTTTTGTAGTTTCTTTGAACACTGAACTCGCATCTAAATCCAAACATAGGTACACATATAATACATAACTTGAATAGAAATAATGTGTTTACTGGACACAATAGGACAGGGGCTCAGATAAAACAACAAGGGTTGAGAGAGGTTACACAAGACAAATTCAAGTTCAAGCCAGACAAATCCAGCACGAAGATGCGGAGATGGGCATGAAGTCAACCTCTCAAAGAGAACCTAATGGTATTTGGTAGATTCAGGGAGATGCAGACCCCGTTTTCTTCAAGACCATGACTACAGTTGTTCTACTAACTAGAGCTGTTCCTACACAAAGTACAGATCACACTCATCAATTGGTGGAGTGTGCTATTAATATCTTTCCTGCTTTCTTATAGCTGTGACACTGTGTCTAAAGTTTATGCATTGATGGTGGTGTCTTTCTCAATAGAGTTCCTAACTGAAACATGAAACACTTGATCTCCAATGGGCATACTTTATTCAGATTGTCTGTTGCATTATTTTATTAACGGGAAAAATAGAACCTTTAGATTAAATAGATACTGATTCATTTTAGCTCTCATGATCCTTGTCCCCTCTAAAAGCAATATCTATAAAAAATAGCAAAGAATATGATGGGCCTAAAAGGTAAGCCAGACATCCAATATCACTTTCAAGACTTCATGTTCTCTGAAGATGATTAGGAAAAAACTAACCAGTTTTTGAGTTATGATCTGAAGGGTTTTTTGTTTGTTTTGTTTCTTTTCTTGTTTGTTTGTTTCTTTGTTGCTGTTGCTTTCCTTTATAACATGGCAAATGTCAATATTCAACGTGATGACAAAAATTTATGGTACTTATTAATGAAAATACTTTCAGGCAATGAATGGGTTGCAAATTATATGATTTCTCATAGCAGATTGATCATATACAAAATATGTCTAGGTGAACCCAGTCCTCTAATAATGGGGATGTCACAACTTCTGATATGAAATTTGAAAGATCCTAGAACAATATAGGGAGGAATTGCTATAAAGCAAGGGCTTAATGACAAAGAGTGCAATTTCTCCAACTGCAGTTGGGAGAAAGTGTTTATGCATATGTGACAAAGCTGATAAAGCTATTGCAGCTCTGAAATGTGAAAGAAAATTTAATGATCCCCAACCATTTTGTTCCAACTGGATTACCCTGCAGATGTCAATGCAAATTCCATAACAGCATTTTGCCTAAAGATTTTATGGGTTATACGTCAATACAACAGATATTTCAGTAGCAAAGGAGACAGCAAGCAGAGGTGGCAATACCCTGTCAGGCAGACAAAATGCATGAATGTGTCCAGAATTCTTTATAAATTTGTCTCTTTACCAGCAGCACCAACAATGAGACTATGAGAAGAAATGATATCAACAAGGATAGTGACTAAAAATTGACGTCTGTCAAACATGCACAGAAAAGAGATACACTAGATAGACAGGTTTGTGGCATGTCCACCTTAGAATTTGATTCAAAAGTATTCTTTTGGGATGCAAAGGAGGAGTAAATATATTGAGTGAGGAAGATAGAGTCATATAAATTGCCCTGCCATCAGCACAGTAATTGCTAGTTTGGAGATAAACAACTTCTGTATATACATTAGGGATGGATTGATTGATGGTGATAGTATAAAAAACTGCATTCAATAATGAAACTGTATGTGGGTCAACTCACTTCCCTTCTCTTTCTCTTTCTGACATACAAACAAACACACACACACACACACACACACACACACACACACACACACACACAGAGAGAGAGAGAGAGAGAGAGAGAGAGAGAGAGAGAGAGAGAGAGACTTAAATGAAGATTAAAAACTGTCTATAATATTTGCCTTCATTCTTTTATGTATGTAAATTCATTTTCTAATATTCAGGTGTATAATAGTATTTGAAGGGACTATACATACTTCATCTGAGAAAAAAATTACATTTTAATTATCAAGCCTAAAGATAAATGCATGGTATTTGAAAGCATGCTGAAGTTGCTCTGTGAGCCAAATGAGATGCTATCAATGTTGTGTCATTATTTTCATTCAATAATATTAATCTTAAAAATCAGGAAATTAATATGTTATTTTTAAAGTTCAATGGATCTTATTGTCCCCATATATTGCTTATATACATTAACTTTCCCTAGGTCAAATTAAAATATAATGTTAATATAAAGGCATGATTTCATTGTGTCTACATTTAGAAATTTATTTTAGATGTGCTGTTAGAATGGATTGTGCAATAATTTCTCAAAGAAGAAAGCTGAAAATGTGCAATATCAGTAGAATTTAAAGTTACATACCTACATTACAAAGTCTGCAGTAAAATTTAGAAGTTTAAAGTCTACCATATACTCAAATATATCACAAAACAATCAATAATAAAGAGAAGAAATGATTTATAATCTTGGAAACAAACAAGAAGAAATGGAAAATGTCAAGCTAAACTACAAATATGCCAATAATTTATCAATGTAAATGTTTTAAATTCACATAGAGCTTGATATTTAGGAAAATGAGAAAAAATAGAAATCAATATTTTTTAAATGAAAGCCTAACCAATATCATGACCCCAAATGTGCTCTTTATGTGGAAGTCACTTAGAATATAAACACATAGTTAGGTTTATAGTAAATAACTGAAATGTTGCCATATGCCATATGTATACTTGATTGACAATATTGTTGGATTGAGAAAGACCTAGGGATTAGGGAAGCATACTTCTGAATGTGCTTGTATTGTTCTAATCATTGAGGAATCACAATATGCTGGCATTAGTAGCAGTTGGTGAATATAGGAGGTCAGGATCAAGCCTTTGGAATTAAACTTATTAAAGCCTCCTCCTACATGCCCTTTCTCTTTGCTTATTGTTTGTCATGAAGAAGCATCTGCACCATATAATCTACTGCTGCCAATGAAGCCAAAGATCATGGACTGAAGTCTCAGACACCATAGGCAAAATGGATGCCACTCCATAATCTTGTTCTTTCCAGTGTTTTTGTCAAGATCATGGAAACATAAAAACATACAAAATGAAAGTTAACCTACAAAACAAACTCGGGGAGGTTGGAGAAACAACTCAGTGGTGAAGAGCACTGTTTGCTGTCTCAGAGGAAACAAGTTCAGTTCCCTGCATGCACCCATATGGTCTCTTCCATCCAGGTCTAGGGGAACCAGCACCCTCATCTGGTCTCTACAGTTCTCAATAATTCACATCATGCCCTTATATCCCTGAAGGTAAATTCCCATACACATAAAATGAAGATAAATAATTATTTATAAAGAAACAAATGTGGTTGTCATATAATCACATAGATTGGAAAATCCATGGAGATCACAACAACAACAACAACAACAACAACAACAACAAAAAGATACCATACATCAGTAAAAGCCTCAGTTTGCTGAGGATGTTAATTATTTACCAAAACAATTTCAGTGTCACGCATTTCTTCTGCCAGGAATAGCGCAAGTTTTTATGAAAATGAATCAAGACATTGTTCCTACTGTTTGGTAATACATAGTCTAAAGCAAAACCATACTTTCTAAACCTGTTTTAAAATCACTTATTACAAATATAGATGAGATTCTTCTAAAATCCTATCATTAAGAGGACTCATCATTTTCCATGTTGTTTAACCTCTTTTTCAAATAAGTACCAATCAATGCAACTTTGCTTGGCTGTAGTTCTTGAATGGGACTCATAAAAGATTATTTTCAATAAAGAAAAATGGAACCTGATTCAACTGAAGTTACAGAAAAATAAGTCTGACCACAGGATGAAGAGAGCAAAACTGTAGGTTAAAGAATGGGAATGTGAGACAACTAGGGTGGTGGCTATGGTACTGGGGAGAAAATGGTAGGAAAGGAAGATATTTAGGACAAATTAATTTTTATCGATGAATTATTTTTTCTTTATTTAGGCCTCAAGATTAATGTTCAAGTAATCATATCCCATTAAATAGAATATCATCATTATATTTACTAGAAAAATTAAAATCAAAACAAAACAAAACAAAACAAAAAAACGACCGCCAAATGAGCTACAGAATTTCTCTCTCTGCTTCCTTATTACATACATAATGTGACTTGTTGCCTTACTGCTCCAAAGCAGAAGTATTTTGCACAACAAAGTTGGCTTTACTGTAATGGACTTTGCTTCACAGCACGAGAAAAACAAATAAAATTACACAAAACCTTCATTCTCTTAAATGACTTCTTGTTAAGAATGTGGTCACACAACTGTGAAAATAAGCAATACAACAGGAAATTGCTAAGCAGACAGGAAATGGATAATGTTCTAATAGAAGAACTGCAACTCAACATATAGATGTGTAGTCTGTGCTGGGATGCATCACATAAGTCATACAGGTGACAATGCTGAGTCAACTCTCATCTGAATTAGATGCTTCTAACATAAAACATGACAGAGCAGAAACCAGTTTTGTTTCACGCCTATCACAAAGGCCATAGGTAAGGAAAGGAGGGGCAGGAGCCACTGCTGGGAAGACTCAAAGAACTGATAAAAAGATGCCATCACCTAGAGACCTATGGTTTTGAAAAAAAATCTGTATCATCTTTCATGCCTTGAAGAAACTCAGTAACTAAGAGTTTTAATAAAACTACAGTACATTAAAAGTGTCCAAAATCAATGGGCTCAGTTAGATCTATGAGATTCTAGCAATCAATAATATGTTCACATAATAGCAGAAAAAATATTTAAATGAATATATTTTGTTTTTGTTTTTTTTTGTTTTTTCTTTATTATTTTCATTTGTTTATTTTTCAGCATGAGCAACTGAATCCAGGGCTTCACAAGCTCCAGGCAAGTGGTCCAGAGTATTCTGTCTCAAAATGGGTAGATTTTATTGAGGACGATTATGTAATTTGCCTAGAAAGAGAAATGGAATTTCAAATGGAAATAACTAGTTAGATGAGACTTTAGTAAATTAAGTAGAATATGTAAGAAGGAGGTACCAAATGAGACATACAATGTTAATACAGGGATTTAATATTTTCAAGAAAGTAGTAAATAGATTATTCTCTGCCTGGTGTAGATACATTTATAAACTTAACTTTGCCATCAATCAAAATAATGCTTTCTAGTGTTGTGCTGATTTCAATTTAGGCATAAAATGTTGTTTAAACTTACTGGGATTTGATATTATTCATTGGAATTATATATATATATATATATATATATATATATAAAATCATAATATATATAAAATCACTATATATATAATTGTTATGTGTAAACCTTTTGACTAATATACTTTGCTTTGGATCAGTTACATTGTATTATGTGAAAACTTTTTCTTTTAACTGAATCAAGGGAAATGAGTAGAAACCACTGAGTTGATGGTAATGAATAAGAAGGCAAATCAAAATCACCCATGACTTTAATAACTTGCAACAGTTTATGTTGAATGGCCTTTGAATGTTGTAACTTGTGTTTTTCCACATAAAACATACAATATCTCTTTATCCTATCTTTGTTTACCCTTGCATAAAGTTATTTGATCTTTCAAAGTTAAGGATCTGACTCTCTTTACATAGAAAGCCCACTATGTCAATAGTCATGATTCCCTCCCAACTCATATCCCCTTCAAACTAAGGATTAGGTGTTCCTTTTGCCTTGCAGGCTCCTTAGAACATGGTGGAATTTATTATCGGCCTTCTTCATGGACAAGGGTATAATAAAGGGGAAAGTATTCTGCATCTATAGCACATAGTATAGTAGTTGGCATGGAAGGAAGGGTTTTGTTATTCCTGTGACCAGGCCTGGGATAAATGTACACTAAATGTTTTTATTGAATAATTTGTTTAATGGGTAGATGAGTTATCAAACTCATTCTAGTTAAGGCATACTACTCATTAAGAAACTGATAAGAGAATGGGCTGGAGAGATGGCTCACCAGTTAAGAGCACTGACTGCTCTTCCAGAGGACCCAGGTTCAATTCCTAGAATCCATATGGTAGCTTATAACTGTCTATAACTCCATCTCCAGGGGACTTGACACCCATAGCAAAAACACCAATGAACATTTAAAAAAAATTGATAAGAATTATGGTAGCCTTTTCTAAACAAAAGTAAAAAATAGGAAATTATAAATAATAGGCAATATTAATGTTGAAAGATTGCTTTATGTAAAATGTTTTAATTGGAGGGAGTAAGATAGATAGTCCCTGTATCTATGAAGAGGAGACAGCTTCAGAACACTAAATTCCTAGTTTGAATGGAATTTCTCATTCCTACCAAAAACAGCAAATCAATATAGATGTAATATCTCTATTCCACAGAAAAATTTGAAGAATTTGTATCAATTTTATCTTTAAAAAAATAAACAGGTATTATTGGTTTTATTAATTCTTTCATATTTTTGTTTCTGTTCCATTAACTTATCCTAATTTTGATCAATTATTTCCATCTACTCTTTTAAGACTTTTTGTTGTGGAATAGAATACTTGTTTAACTATGTAAAGATGTGTTGCTTTTGTTTATGCTGCCTTAGTTTAATTATGTAAAGAAGTGTTGCTGTTTTACATTGCCTGCCTAAGGCATCTGATTGGTCTAATAACAAGGTGAATGGCCAATAGCTAGGCAGAGGTGCAATAGGCTGGGCTGGTGGACAGAAAGAAAAGGGGAGCTTCCCACCCTGGGAAGGATGACGGAAGGCAGCCTGCCACTAACCAGATAGCTGGGCCAGCCAGCCAGGCAGACATGGAGGAAGCAGGAAAGCAGGATGGATAAGATAAACAAGCCTGGGGTATCACATAGATTAATAGAAATGGGTTAATTTAAGGTTTTTTGTCTGTTTGTTTTAAAGGCTAGCTAGAAACAAGCCTAAGCTAAGGCAGGACATTCATAATTAATAAAATGTCTCTGTGTCCTTATTTGGGAGCTGGTTGGCAGCCTAAAGAAAACTCCAGCTATACTTTTATTGTTGTTCTTTTTTTCTTCAAGGCCTTGCAACCATGAACATATAAACATTAATTGGTCTTAATCAAAAGAAAAAAAATGATATGAATTTGGAAAGGGGACATGTTGAGGGAATATGGGAAAAAATAGGCCAGGAGGAAACAAGGGTCTGTATGATAAAATTTCATTTATAAATGGATGAAATCTCAAGAATAAAGAAGTTATTAATTTTTTAATTAAAATATTATTTTAAAGTTTATTATTAGTATATATTCATCATACAAAATAATGAGTTCCATTTTGACATTTTCACAAATGTAAATAATATATGTTGATCACATTCACCCCATTACCCCTCTGGAAATATTTTAAATTATAATGAACTAGCCCATATGGTTGGAAATTTTATGCTGAACAGTGAAGGTATGATGACACTTGTATCCTTAACTTTTCATATTTCCTAACACTATATGTAATTTGATAATTTATAATGTTTAAAAGTAAATTCATTTGATTAAAATTCAAAGAATATTTGCTTTATAAAATGTCATATCACAATCTCAATTAAAAAAAGAGAAAATATTTACTATGTGTCAGTTTGTTTTGGTTTTGAGAAAGAGTCTTTTGATGTAGCACTAGATGGCCTATGACTCACCTTGTAGCCACATCTGGCCACCAACCTGCACCATTCCTCCTGTCTCTGTTTCTGAATGCTAGGATTACGGGCATGTGCCACCATGCCTGGTGAAAAAGTTTATTTTTAAGGTGTTAATTTCCAAAGTTGACATTTAAAATAAGAAAATTCTATGAGATAGCTAGAAGAAAAATTGTCAAAATATGATAACCAAAATTACTTTTCAATCTAGATGGTAGCATGTTAGAAGTCCATATAATTATATTTTTTTCAACATTTAGAGTATTGATGTAAAACAAATTTAGGTCTAGACATGTGAAATTTTTGACTACTTAGTTGCTAAATGGATTCATATTTAAATGTAAATATCTTTGCGGAGTGTAGTGTTGGAATTACTAATTTTCATAGAAGATATTTCAAAATTTGCATGTATAATTGCATATTTCTTCATGCAAATAAATCTTAGTTTTACCCTGCTGGCAAAGGTATTTATATATTTATCTGTGCATACTAAAAGTGTATGCAAACATTTGAATTTACATACATACATATTTATTTGTGTTTATGTATCTGATGTTTTTATATGTATAGTATAGGCAGATTTCTCTTCATAGAATAAGCATTGCTACTGTTAAACTTGACCCTTAACACAGCTAGAGAAGATACATTTGTCATTTGTTTTGAGCAATTAAATTTTATAAATATTGCATCTATTGAGAATACAGGGAGCAATTTCTGTTTAAATAAAAACAAAGTATCTGGTGTATGAAATTTCAGAATTGTTGCATAAACTTTAATGTATACACATATCTAGTATACTTTAGACAAATTTTTGAGTAGAAAAATATTAAGGGCACTTGTAGGCTTGTACAGCTTCTTAGCCAGGCAGGTCTGCAAATGAGAAGTGAAAATATGAAAATGAGTGACTGTGCCTACTGTGTATGACTAGGCATCCACGTTTCTTCTAACACATGCTTCCTGGTATGTAGACCGTGTCACAGCCATTTTGTGCTAGAGTCTTCTACGTATAAAGGCTTCGTGTTGTCATAATATATATTTAGCTGCTGAGATTGATGGATTGCTTCAGTGAATGAGTTTATAAGGCTTCTTTTCTTATCTGAGTCAATGTTTTCCTCAATACCAGGAAGTAAATTAAAATAAAGTGTTTAAATCTACTGCTTAAGATAAAGACCAAATCTCATTCTAATAAATGTGAAATACAGCTTGTCATGTTCCCGTCATTCTGCAGAAATGCTACCACAAGGCTTTGCCAGTTAAGTCTAATAGGTTGACATTTATTTTTGCTGCAATAAATGTTAGGATTATATTTTTGCATTAAATTCTGGCATTTTTAAAGATCACGATGACAAGTAATTTATTCCTCAAATCACTGTGGTTTGTTTTCACTTTTGAATATGGATTTGGCCATGTGTCTCCAAGGCACAGTACAAAGCATATTTCATATGTTGTGCAACCTATTAGTTTGATTTAAATCCACTTTTTCCATCTGGATTTATGCAAGCTTTCCTTGATGTTATTTGCTCTGAATTATTGCCCAGAAATAATCACACTGAATCCAATTTTACACTGGCTGTGTGGCCCACCACGTCTGTCACTGTAAAGCTTTAAGGCTTTTATTGCTTGTTTCAATGAGGGCAATTTCTCCAGTATTCTACATGTGAATATGTAATATAGTGTCCTGACACTTGTTCAAGAAATTTTCTTCTGCCCTTCCTTAAATATGGGATGGATATGATCACATCGCTCAGAAATTAAAGTCATTAAATATTAAGTAGAACAGGCCAGCACATGAAAATAATGTTTTCTGCCTAAAGGACCTATATAAGACAGCTTGAGTCAATGTAAATAAGGTTTAAAGTCCCAGAGATGAGGACTTTACTACCAAGAGTACTGATAAAATTTTTGGGTAGGTTAAAGCTTTTTTAAAAGAGCTTTAAGAGAATGCAAATTTCAGTTGCAACTGTTTTTGACTACAGAGATACTTTTCTGTCTCAAGCGGAAGTAAATTTTTTTTCAGCAAAGGTAACAAAGTTATTAAATTCAGTAAAACTATTATATACATATATCTGAATTAAATTACTATAAATATATATGTAAACACACACACACAAACACACATATACTCTATTATCATAGGTATATCCTTGAAAAAAATTTTAAAAAATCAGTCATTTGTCTTTGAGTGATCTTTAAAAAAACAGATACAAACTTGAAATGTATATAATAAATGCAATTTGTACAGAAATCTGAGTTTCAGTCTCATTTAAAAATCTAGAGGGTTTTCACTGAAAAGTAAATAAATGTGAAGGTGGGGGTTGTCCCTATAAGCCCAATTTGGATTCTGAGTGCTTCTGAGAAAGTGCAGACTACTTAGTGTTGTGAACTAGAAATGTCTAAGCTCAGGCTCCCAATTCTCTCTGTGGAAAAATAAGAAACCAAATACTAGCTAAGGCTGTAGCCAGAGTTTTCCTGCCTGGCCCACAGTCAGGATAAATCTCTTTCACCTGCCAGTCCCACAGCCGCTCAGACCCAAACAAGTAAACACAGAGACTTATATTGCTTACAAACTGTATGGCCATGGCAGGCTTCTTGCTAACTGTCCTTATATCTTAAATTAATCCATTTCTATAAATCTATACCTTGCCACGTGGCTCATGGCTTACCGGCATCTTCACGTGCTGCTTGTCCTGGCGGTGGCTGGCAGTGACTCCCTCCGCCTTCCTGTTCTTTTAATTCTCTCTGTTAGTCCCGCCTATACTTCCTGCCTAGCCACTGGCCAATCAGTGTTTTATTAGCAACACATTTGCCATACAGAACATCCCACAGCATAAGGCCTCTTCTACTTTAAGATTAGTATCTATACTGCTGAGAGTTTAGGGATTAATTCACATACTTATTTTTAAATGGTCCTAAGGTAAAAGCATATAGGAGTTAAACTATGCTCTATATTATAAATACAAGCCTTTTCACTACATGTATGAAATATCTTTCTAAGATAGAATGGAGAGCAATTGCCAGGAGTCTTCTGATATAGACTGGACTTTATAGTATTGAGGTCACATACACACAAGTAAAGTGAAATATGAGATGAAGAAGTTATTCTTTTGATCCTAGATTTGAATAGAAAGCTTTAAGTTCAACTCTTAAACAACAGAGACAAATTTTCAGCTAATTTGATTTATTTAAATAACTAC
>CABHPR010076128.1:716-11354 GCA_902168415.1 Peromyscus melanophrys
AGGCCCCTCTGGGAGTTTCCCGAAGCCCTAGGCAAAGGATTACCCTGTTTGTCCCTTGTTGATCTACACTCGTTTGTCCAGTGTTTTCCCTTACCACACCTTCTGCATACTCCAGAAGGAAGGGGCATTCTGTTGCTAGTGTTCTTTGAAGGAACATTCTTTCTAGAAATGACCTGTTTACAGTCCCTTTTTAAATGTCCTTGCTTTCCACATCCAAAACATCTAACATTTCTCAAACCCTTTGACATTGCTTCTCCTACCCACATATCATCCTGATCATGAGCCTCAACATTAACTGTATCTCTAATCCAATCTTCCAAAGGTGCAGATCTTGCCTTTAATGGCCTGATTATTCTTTTGCATGCTGCATTTGCGTTCTCAAAGGCCAAAGATTCAATTATTATCTGACTAGCCTCTAAATTCGGAACCATTCTCTGTACTGCTGAAGTTAATCTTTGTAAAAAGTCTGTGAAAGATTCTTTTGGGCCCTGTATAACCTTTGTGAATGATTGAGTTTTTTTTCCTGGTTCCTCAACTCTGTCCCATGCATTTAAGGCTGCGGTTCGACATAGAACTAGGATTTGGACATCATATAAACATTGTTCTTGTACTGAAGCATACTGGCCTTCTCCAATAATCTGATCCTGGCAGACTTGTATTCCATTATCCCTCCATTGTCTTTCTAAATTTCTAGCCTCGTTGCTGAACCACATTTTCCACTGAAGATTTTGTCCAGGCTCAAGAACAGCCTGTGCTAGATCCCGCCAATCCTTTGGTAAAATCCTATTACAAGTTGACCAGGTGTTTAACATTTGTTTTACATATGGAGAATGCATGCCATAAGATGCTATTGCCTCCTTAAATCTTCGTAAGTCTAACATTTCAATTGGAATCCAAACATTTTGTTCATTCTCTTCACCAGGTAGCTGCTCTATGGTTACCGGATAAATTAAAGGTGATTGTGTGAAAACAGGTTTTCTTTCTGTAACCTTATGATTCAATTTTGAAACAACTTCACTGTTAATTTCGTCTGTCTGAATTTGAATTTCTCTATAATTCATTTTTACAGGTTTAACAGGTATTTCTGAGACTGTTATCCTGGCACTTAAATTGACTATCTTTTTAAATTGTACAATGAGGATAAGAAAAGTAATAAGCTGAATAATTCGATCAATATTAATATTCTCATATAGTTGTTCCATTGTCAGAGTGCCTAAAATTTCAAACAAAGCCCAATTTTCTTCCACTGTACACATAAAGCCCATTTTTTTTATGTAGAAAAAAATTCTCTTTTAAATAGATATGTTAATTGACTTACCAAGTCTTCATAGAACAGTAGAAATTCGAGGGAATTTCAAAACAGTCACCTGGTGTTCGAGGTGTGAATCCAGAGAAAGAGAGAGAGCAAAAAAGCGTAGCCGCTTGACCCAAGTCAAGCCTTAGCTTTACAGGCAGGGGTCCTGTTCAGCAGGGCAGGCCTGAGTTGTTTGTAACACTAGCTTTAAGCAAGTAGCAACAGCTGCGGCTCAGTCAGACCTAGGCCCGAGCTAGGGAGCCGGGCCACTCAGGCCGGAACCCGGACCTGCGGCCAAGCAAGCCAAGCGGTTTTTAATGGATTCTTGTCATGTTGGGCGCCAAATGTAGATGTAACCAACCGTCTTATAAATAAGAAACACAGAACCAATGCAAAGAAGAAAGCCAAGAGGTCAGAGCTAAGAGCTAAAACCTTACCCTTCCTCCTGCAGTGATCCTACCTCTCCGAAGGAGCCGCTACTTCCTGTGTTAAAGTCTTTATATAGTCTCTGTTCTGCCTTCTCATTGGTTGTAAACCCAACCACAGGACTGCCTCATCACGGCCTGTTTGTATAGACCTCCAGGTGTTCTATGGTTGGTATTGAGATTAAAGGCATGTGTATCCAATGCTGACTGTATCCCTGAACACACAGAGACTTACCTAGCTTTGTCTACCAAGTGCTGTGATCACAAGCGTATACCACCACTGCCCTGCTTTCCTATGGCTTGCTAATAGCTCTGACCCCCAGGCAACTTTATTTATTAACATACAATTAACATTTTGGTACAAAAGAAAAATATCACCATAGGGGAGGGCCCAGCGCATTTTAGATGATGCCATCCCTGGACAGGTGGTCCTGAGTTCTATAAGAAAACAGGCTGAGCAAGCCATAGGGAGCAAGCCAGTAAGCAGCACTCCTCCATGGCCTCTGCCTCAGCTCCTGCCTCCAGGTTCCTGCCCTATTTGAGTTCCTGTCCCAACTTCCTTTAGTGATGGACTGTGATGTGGAAGTATAAGTCAAACAAACCCTTTCCTCCCCAACTTGCTTGTGGTTATGATGCTTTGTCACAGGAAGAGCTGCAGAAAAGAGCATGGCTCAAAGTTGGAAGACCTGGGCTGAGCCCAAGGAAAACTGGCAAAGCATTGCTTCTTCTACCTCCTCAGCCCAGGACAGAGGCATAGTTGCCTATCCGTCCCTGGGAATACTGAGATTATTGGATCAGCAGCAGTGGCCAGAGGGTTCATCCACACAAGTACACCTGTCTGTCAACCCTACGGAGAACTATCTTGCTGCTGAAGTATGGCTGTGGGATGCTTTAGGACCCTCGACTGGTAGCCTTGCTCTAACAACCTTGAGAGGCCAGCTGGTGAGGAGAGTGGGTCTCCTGGCTTCTGACAAGTGTTCAAAGCTGAATCCACTGGATCAGGAACCAGAAGAAGAGGGGGAAAAAAACCAAAAAACAAAAAACCCTGACAACACAGGACCAACCCAGCAGGATAATGACCCATTGGCCCATCTAGCAACCTACTCACCTGGAAACTCCGGGCTTAGAGGGTGAGAATTGCTGGGAGGAAACTATCTCATGTGCAGGAAAGGCTCCACAGTGTGGGCTAAGGCATGTGACAAAAAGAAATTCCCACAGAAGGCAATGAGCTCATTTAATCTGCAAAGGCCTTTTGCCAAGGCCTGGTGATGCAGGACTGCCACCTACTTGGGAGGCTGAGGCAGGAGGATAGGAACTCCAAAGTCAGTCTGAGAATGCTAGTGTTCAAAAGTAAGAAGCAAAAAGAAGAGTGGGCATATGATGCAGTGGCAGCGAGCTTGCCTGGCAGGTGTGAGGCCCTGGGTTCAATCCCTAGAACCAAAGTGGGGGAGGGGCAGGTACAGCTTCTGTATGTCAGCTTTGTGACCAGGCCCAGCAGTCAGAAGGAAAAGCAAAGCAAAAAACAGAGCAGATAGAAAGAATGTTGTCTTTCCGTGGGCTTAGCTACAGAAAAAGTTACTGTCTGATATTTTAATTATCATCTGTGCCCTTCAGCACCCCCGCAGTCAGCACCCCTCTGCTCAACTGTGGCCTGGCAGGATTTCCAGTCCCACTGGCACCTGGCTTGGCTGTGGCCACAAAATGTAGGTTTTAACTAAGTCTCTGTCATTCTACTTCCCAATAAAGACTTGGGAGTCAGATGTTGGGGTGAAAACCTGCTAGCTCAGGGAGGCTGAGAAGCAACCAGATGACCTTTCTTTTGGCCAGAGACCCAGCAAGAGAAGCCTCTCTCCACTTGTCCCAAACCAAAAAGATCTTGAACCTCTTAAGTCCCTCTCTACTCCTTCCTGTGCATCTCTCTATCCGTAGTCATGGCTCCTCCTCAGTCCTCTCTATGGCTAGTTCCTGTCAACTAGTCACTGGCTCCGTCCCCTGATTCAAGGTTGATTTTATTAACACAGTCCCAGAGTTTCACAGTGCGATCAAATATCCCGCAACATGAATAGGCTTGGGAGTATGGCTCAGTGGTAAAGTGCTTTCCACACAAGCGTGAGGACCTATAAGTCAAGCCAGGAGTGGCAGCAGCACACATCTGTAATGCCAGTGCTCTTCTTACACAGTGGGAGGTAGAGTCAGGGTAATCCCCGAAAGTTCACGGCCCAGCTAGCCTGGCCTGTGCAATGACAAACAAGAGACTTGGTTTCAAATAAAGTAGAAGGTGAGAACTGGCACTCAAGGTCATCCTCTGGCCTCCATATATGAGCTGTGGCATGGATTTGCCAGCACTAATAGAGAGACGGGGGTGGGGGGGGGGGGACGACACAGCCTCTGGCCTCTGGTTTCAAGTCCTTAGACAGGCTGAATATTGTCCCTGGCCACTGCTGCTTCGAAGATCTCCTCCTAGGACCACACTGAGGGTCAAGTGGAACCCGCCACACAGAAAACCTAAGAGTTAGCTCCCTTTCGTGGGAGCTGCCACAGATCACTCCTTTTTGGTGAGCTCTCTGCTGGCACTCTCAGCAAGGACTGAAGGCTCTTTTCCAGACCTCTTTGAATTGGAGCCAGCCTGTGAGTTGCTGTGGCCGATAAAATTCCATAGAGCTAACACCTCCTAGCAGCTGATGTGGCAGCACCTGCCTGTAATCTCAGCATCCAGGAAGCTGGGGAGGAGGACTGCATATTTGAGAGCAGTGTAGGTTACTCAGTAAGACCTCCTCTCAAAAGAATAAATAAGGAATAAGGCGGCAGTGGCATGTGACTTCTAAGCCCTTGCAGCTTCTGTTTGTGCCCTCCTGGAATGTTGCCCTGGGCCACCAAAAGGAAGCTAGGCAGGAAGCTGGTCGGGCTGTGGAGAAGTGGGTGCCCTCAACCTACCTGCCAACACCAGCTTCCAACACAGATCTGTCAGCCCCCAAATCTCCACCCGGCCACAGTCCCAAGTGAGTGCTAAGAGAACAAGAAGTACCCCAAACAGCAGTTCTCAACTTGTGGGTCTCAACCCTTTCACAGGGGGTTGCATATCAGATATCCTGCATATCGGATATTTACATTGTAATTCATAACAGTAGCAAAATTACAGTTATGAAGTAGCAATGAACGTAGTTTTATGCCTGGGGGTCCCCACACATGAGGAACTGTGTTAAAGGGTCACAGCATTAGAAAAATTGAGAACTACTGAGCTGGAGGAAGCACGGAATCATAGTGAACAATAAAGCACCTTTGGTTGATCTAGCAGGCAGCAAATTCTTCCTGGGACCCACAGGAAATATCCTGTCCAGTCTGGGGTGCTGCACAGTCCTAGAGTAACTGCCCGGGCTGTAAAAGGTTCTAGGTTTCCTCTGTGGCACTGCAAACCATGATAAAGAGAAAGCCAAATGTCCTCTCCCTCTAAACAATTGAGTTTCCCCCTAGCCATACATGCCTGCAGGTCAGCTATTGGAAATGAAAAGCAAATGAGGGTGGATGGGGCAGGAGCAAGGGCGCGCTGTGAGAGCCGCCGTCCATCAGCCAAACCAGCACTATCTTCCAGCCTAGGCTGCTACCTACTCTCTGCCCGTGCTGTCTTCCTGTCTTCCTAGTGCTCACAAGTTCTGCCACTTAGCACAGTTCCAGTGCACGCTCTGGATTATGTTTCTCTATTCCCCTGCTCCGTTTCCATCCCACCATCATCCTCCTTGGTAAAACCAGAGGGATTTTTAGAATACGTGCCTCCTGAAGTTTACATTCTGATTGGCATTTGAGATATCCGTCATTAGAATATGTGATAAAAATCAAGAGAAAAAAAAAAGAAACAGGAAAGGTAGGGGTGGGGAATGAGCACAAGGGGATGGGGCAATCCAAGAAGGTTCTAGAGACGGCAGCACTCAATGTCAACACTTGTGGGCTATAGGTGATAATTCCCCGAGACAGAGCCTCTCCTGGAGGACTTCATGAGAGCGTGGAGGCCAGGGGGCTGAGACATGATAAGCAAGGGGGGGCACATGATATAAAATGAGCTAAGCAGGAATCAGGGATGGGGAGACATGCAAAGGACATGCAGAGCCCTTCATAAAACTATGTGAGGAAATACACTTTTGCCTAGAGGTATGAAGCCACTGAGAATCACAGGAAGAGTATCACGGGATCTGACGCAGGCTTTTAAAGGACCATTCTAGCAAACACATTGAATACAGACTGGAGAATATTCTGGGATGATGCCTATAGCATCGTTTTTAACCCCTCCAAATTTGAACAAAGATAAATAAATAATACAAGTAACAGAGAACAGCAAGAGCAAAACTTCATAGATGATATGCCCCACATAAACAGCAGACAAGGGCGGACGAAAGGGCTGAGATGGGTGGAGGCACTTGCCACCAAGCCTAATGACCCAATTTCAATCCCCAGCAGCCACATGGCGAAAGGAAAGAACGAACCCCTGAAAGCTAACCTCTGACCTCCACATGTAAAACGTGGCACACTCACCTGTATGTATCCAAATAAACAAATAAATAAATGTAAATAATTAAAAGGTTCTTCACATTAAAAAAAAATACTTTAAATAGCCAACAAGGGACAGCCATGGTGGCACACACCTGTAGTCCCATTACTTGCTGTGCAGAAGCAGAATGGCAAGCTCAAGTCCAGCCTGGGCTACCTAGCAAGACTTCAAAACCCCAAGGCCTAGGGATCTGGATGGGGCTCAGTGGTAGCACACTTGACTTTCATGAGCGAACCCCCAAGGAGGGGAGGGTGGAGATCACAAATGACAGCTAGAAAAACTCAGAAGTAAATTTTTAGAATTCAAGAAAGTTTTAAGAAGAAAAGGATAAAAACATCCAGAAATAAGGATTAAGTTTTGAAAAAGCGGAATAAACTCAGAAGATATTGACTTAAGATATATCAGCAGAAAGTATAAATGGGAAAAGAAAAAACACAGCAAATGACAGGAAGAGAAGGAATTTAGAGGGATTTGAGAGAAAGAGCCAAATATAGATGGTGGGCAGAGAAGAGCCAAGAGTCCCCCAAACAGAAAACCAAGCAGAGAGCAGAACAAAGTGAAAATCAGCCACTCTGGAAAACCTTTCGGAAGAAATGTCATGAATGTATGAAACTACAGATAGTAAAAATAAACACACCAGAATATTTTCTGGTAAAATTTTTAGATTTCAGAGAAAAGTATGAAACCACTTACATATGCAGGGATGTTTGGAGGACAGATCTGGGTTAGAAATTTATAATTAGAAATGATCTGGGGAGGCAGAAACAGGTGGATACCCAGGGAACTGGCCAGCCAGACTAGCCTACTTGATGAGTTCTAGGCCAGTGAGAGACCCTGTCTCAAAAAAAACCAAGATGGATGGAGCATTAAAATTAACGCCTGAGGTTGATCTCTGGCCTCCACACACATGTGTACATGAACATACATATATACACACATGAATTCAGATAGGATGTAGCAAGGAGGGCTGGCATCTGACCCACATATCTGGGACTCAGCAGGGTAGCCTCAAAAGCCCGGGTGACTCCACTGCTGGGGTTCGGAGTCAGCTGGATGCCTGACCTCGCGAGCATCTGGAACCTGGACTCCGCTGACTCAGAGGCCAAGCCTGCTGACCAGAGCCCTCATGTGGCTTCTCCATGTGCCTCTGCTTCCTCCCAGCACAGCCACCACAGGGTGGTCAAACTTCCCTAGTTACAGAGACCGAGAAGCAAGAGGCCCCCAAAACAAAACAAAAGCCATACAGCCTCATGAGGCCTTGTTTCAGATACCACATAATGTCACGGCCCCTTTATTTACTGACCAAAGTCATCTCCAGTAGATGAGAAGGGGCGTACACCTCATCTCTTAGTGGGAAAAGCAGCAAGAAGTCCTGAGACTGTGTCCTGTGTGTGTCTTGTGTGTGGCCAGGGACACATTCTCCGTGCTGTGATGTTCTGGCTAACCCTGCCTGTTGCGAGGATCGCTTACTTCCTTCGCGTCCCACGGCTGACCCATGCACAACTTGCTCTCACAGTCTCCTGCTTCTCTGCAGAGGGCTCTGAATACGCAGTTGCTGGGGTTCATTTGGAGTCTTTAGTGGATATGTTTAATGGCTGCTCTTTATTGCCAAACTGATGGAAATTTTGAATCACCTAGGAGGCACATCTCTGGGTATGTTTATGAGGAAGACATTTCCAGAGAGGCTTACCTTAGAATGGAAGACACACACACACCCCCCCCCACCGCCGCCGCCGCCGCCCCATCCCAAATGGGGATGGTCATCAGCCCAAGGGCTAGGACCCCAGCTCAATAAAAACAGGAAGGGAGAAAGCAAGCTGAGCCACACACAGCATTGTCTCTCTCTGACTCCTGACTACAGGTGCAGTGCAAACAGCTCTCTCCTCACACACGCCGGTCCACCATGAAGGACTGTGCCCTGCCCTGCCCTTCCTTGAGTTGCCTTTGATGGGTACTTTGTCACAGCGATGGGAAAAGCGGCTAAGACAGTTTCTAAACCTGTCAGCCATCCCTCCGCCATGATGGATGGTCTACCCCTGTTTTGCAATCTGGTTCCTGTTAAGCCTCTACAGCTTCTTGTCAGGGGTCTTAAAAGGGATAAATATATATTTCTGAATATTGGGGAGGAGGGACACAAACACACAAGTCGAGAGTTATTAAACAAGTCCACAGTAGCTGCCTCACAATACTGCTTGATTGAAAATAATTGGACAAAGAAAATGAATTCCAGACCAAACTGAGTAGTTGTTTTCCTACATGGAAAGAAATTCTTCTCCTCCCACCATCAAAGCCCCTAAAAATGCCACTAGGGGTATTGACTAATACTCGCTTGGGACAGGAATTGCATGACTTTAATCTATAGACTTACACCTTTGGCCTGAGCTTGCTGGACACAGAGGATAACAAGCTCCTGAGGGGTGATAATCAAATTCTAGAAGCTTCGTGTGTCACTGGCAACAAGAATTTTTCTTGGGTCAACCCTGAGGCTGGGCACAGAATTATATGAAAAAAATGAAAGAGGCAGCCCCACCTCCCAGAGGGAGACCAAACCAAACTAAACAAAGCCCAAGAAAGGCCAGACCCAAACCCAGATCCCACCCACAGGCTCAAATGTGATTCCGGCTGTCTGGAAGCAGTTCTCAGACAGAACCTCAGGCGATGAATCAGTTTCCTCGGACATGGAGGGGATAAAGCCACTGCTGTGGAGATGGAGTGCGCTCCTCAGGGAAGGGCTGTGAGAATCCAGCAAAGCAGTGGTGGGGGTGGGGGTGGAGTGTACAGTGAGAAAAGCCACCGTGAATCCCCCGTCTAGACAGTGAGCCCAGAATGCCCAAGGAAAAGCAAAGGATAAGAATGAAAAGGACAGGTTCAGAGGAACCAGCTGGATGCGCCTCCAAAATGGGATGGGGCTGGGGGGACCTCACAAGACAGCTGTGCAGTCAAGTTGCTCAAAAACACAGAGAAGGGGCTGGGGAGACGGTGGGCTTCTAACGTGCTTGCCTTGCAAGCATAAGAACCTGAGTTAGACACCCCAGAACCCACATAAAACAAAAGCCATGGGTGGTAGCATGTGCTTCTAATACCAGCCCTGGGGAGGTGGGGACAGGGGACTCCCTGCAGCTCTCTGGCTAGCCAGCCTAATCTGATCAGTCCCAGACTCGAAGGAGAGACCCCCACCTAGAAAAAAATATAAAAAGATGGTCCCACACCCATAAATGTGGGAGAGCAAGTATCAGTGGGATCCAGGAGGAGGAGAAGCAAGGCTTTGGGTTGGATATGATAGAGAGACATTGTATACATGTATGAAATTGTCCAAGACTAAATTTCAAAATTCTGAAAAATTAAAATTAGGTCCTGAAGAGATAAGCTGTTAAAAGCACTAGCTGCTCTTCCAGAGGACACAGGTTCTATTCCCAGCACCCACAAAGTAGCTCACAACTGTCTGTACCTCCAGTTCCAGGGGCTCTGATGCCCTTTTCGGGCCTCTGCAAGCACCAGGCATGCCAGTGGTACACAGACATGCAGGCAGGCAAATCACCCATACACATAAAATAAAAATACATACATCTTTTGAAAAGATTGAAGTTAAAAAACAAGGTGGACAGCATTTGAGGAATAAGATCAAAGTTGTCCTGTGGCCGCCACATGGCATGTACACACATGCACATACACATACATAGACACACAAAAAGACCATACGACAAAATCGAGACAATAAAAAAAAATAGAGACAGAAACACACATCTCCTTTTCCATCCTGAAATCATATCACTTTATAAACATAAACAGTGTCTATCTACGTTCCTACAGTGGGGGAAGATCCCGAGCAAGTCTTTTATACCAAGCCATGCACTGTTGTCAAGGCACCAAAGCAATACTTAGACATACTTTGTCTAACTCGGGGAGATGGTTTAGGGACTGATAGAACCCAGGGTTGGAAGGGAATGACTGTCAACAGATAGAAGACCTTCCGGCCCATGAACATGGATGCAGCAGCTTCTCCGTCCTTCTACCCAGGAAACTGGTGAATGGCCCTTCAAAGGAAAGCACTGAAGAAGATTCATGAGCTAGAGAAGCAAGTGGCAGCCTTGTGGGGAGCATCCTACCTGCGATGGAGGGTACAGTCCAAGGATTTGGTGAGCGGGTATAGCCCACAGCAAGCTGGGCTGTTCCACTGGGCCAGAGAATGTTAGTACGGTGGCAGAAATGGGTAGAAATTGAAAGAAAGGGGTGTGAGCTGAATATCCGAAGCAGATGCTGGGCTAGGGGATGCTCAGTGTGCAAAGCACTTGATACACAAGTATGAGGACCCAAGTTGAGATCTCCAGCACCCACAGAGAAGCCAGATGTGGCAGCTTGTATCTGTAATCCAAGTACTC
>CABHPR010076132.1:0-24885 GCA_902168415.1 Peromyscus melanophrys
CTTTCCAGCACTGGAGTTACAAGCACATGCCACCAAATAAATTAACATGAACCCAAACTAGATAAGATATGTAGAAAACAAACCTCAAAATGATGGACAACAAACCAGAAGGTGAGGGGCTGAGGCCCGTCACTGAGGCCAAGCGGTACTGGGAAGAGCGGAAGTCCATGAGCATCTCACACTGCTGAGTTAAGGTGACACAAGGCATCACAGGAAAACTTCAGAGACTTTCCGAGGACCCTCATGCATCTTCCAGGTTCCTGGATGCATCACTCCGAAAAAGCTAGAGCCCTTCTCACGCTGCTCTCTGCTCCTGTTGATTTTTGTTATTTAGATGATTATTCTTAGCCCCGCTGAAGAATAGGATGATTTCGTTGGCAGCCAAAAGTAGAATCATTTTGTTTCTCACCACGGGACAAGTAAAATTGACATCCTCCCCTCTTCCCAGTGAGGCATAATTAGAAATTAGAGTCACATCAAACTGTTCACTGCAGCTGTAAACTCTGGCAGGGAAATGATGGGCACCTTGGAGCCCTGTCAGCCATGAGTTTACTGTAGGTGTGCATGTGTACATACGTGTGTGCACAAGACTATACACACGCACTTGTATGTGTTTGCACATGCACACCCCCATGAATGATGGTATGTGCTCTGTGCAGGCTTGGTATTGCTTCCTATGTGCAATCAAAACAGAATCTGGACTTTGAGGTCATTCTTAAGGCATCCAAAAGTCTCCTCTTTTTAGTGGGAAAACATGGACTTCCATTTGTTGAAATCCGTGCTGCTTACAGTTAGCCCTATAGGCATTAGCTTCTGTCACCAAGGCAGAGTCAGTCTGAGTGATGTGAATGCTCAGGCTGGTGTTCAGGAGCCACAGCCTGCTTGTGACCATGGATACAGTGCACCCGGTCCCCAGCGTCCGCCGTGACTGTGGCTGGCTTGCACACCTGCCCCATACATTATGTCTGTGTGTGTTCTGTTGGAAGAGTGTGTGGCCACAGAACAGGAGGATTCAGGCTGCGAGTGTTCACTGCCTGCTGCTGTTTGACAAGTGGAGTTTGGATGGAAGTTTAGTTCATTGTGAGTTTTAAAATTACAGGTTTCAAATGAGTTTTTGATTTTTTTCCTCTAGAAATTATACGACTGCATGCATGACTTTATAAAATATGATACATTGTAAGCATTTGTTTGAAAACCTTCTGAATTCTGTCAAAATAACTGTATGGAGGATGGATGTAGATAATTCCTAAGGCAGCAGGGAAACCCCATTGGCTGGTGCGCATTTAAGTGCACGTCAGCAGCAACAGCAGAGGAACACACCCAGGGGCTTTTTACTGCTCTCATGTTGTAAGACTCTGCCACGTCTACTCCAGAGAACCAGGTCCTTTTTATTCCAGGCCCCTTTGGCAAGATCTCCCCTGTGCCATCACCTGAAAGGCCTTTTTACAGTTTGTTGCTGAAGGTCAATTCTTATTCTTCCCTGTGTACCTGAGAAGCTCAGCACGGGGCACGGAGGTGTCTCCATGATGTTATACACCTGCATTTCCCACAGCAGCTAGGGAATTAAAGGCATGGTCTGGTGCCAGTCTCTGACATTTACCTAAGATACAGAGTGTTTCAGGGTGGAAGTGGTGATACTTTTCCATGAAGGTTAAATGTACCCTGGGGAGGGTGTGTTTGGTGGAGCACACCTTTAATCCCAGCCCTGGGGAGGCAGAGGCAGGTCTGGTCTACATGGAAAATTCCAGGACAGACAGACAGGGCTACAAAGAGAGTTGTAGTTGTTTGTTTGTTTTGTTTTGTTTTACCCCTTTGCTCTTTACTCCTTGTGGGGGGTGGAGGGGAAGGCGCCACCTAGCTCCCAAATAAATCACACAGAGGCTTATTCTTTCTCATGAATGCCCAGCCTTAGCTTGGCTTGTTTCTAGCCAGCTTTTTTAAAATTATTCCATCTACCTTTTGCCTCTGGTTTTTTCTTTATCTATTTCTGCATACTTTTCTTTCTTACTCCATGGCTTGCTGTGTAGCTGGGTGGCAGGCCCCTGGAGTCGTCCTCCTTATCCTGCTCCTTCGTCTTCTCTTCCCAGATTTCTCCTCTGATTTATTCTCTGCCTGCCAGCCCCACCTATCCTTTCTCCTACCTTGCTATTGGCTGCTCAGTTCTTTATTAGATCAATCAGGTGTTTTAGACAGGAAAAGTAGCATAGCTTCACAGAGTCAAACAAATGCAACATAAAAGAATGTAACACATCTTTGCATCATTAAACAAGTATTCCACAGCATAAAGGAATATAACACATCTTAAAATAATATTCCACAACACAGAGTCCCTATCCCAAAAGACACAGACAAACAAAAAACAAGGTGCTATAGGGAAACACAAGTAAGATGGTGATTGTATTTTATGGATGTCAGGACAATGGTGCTCAGGACGCTCTGCCTTGTTACAGCTGAGTGAGAAAAACAGTTATACCAGCACACATTTGCCAAGAGCCAATGACAGGACCTGGCTTGTTCTGTGACTCTAGGAAGGTTCCCAGCCACTTCCAACTCCATTTTCTTATCACTGGAACCAGTTAGGAAGCTTAGGTCATGACCTTGTTCCATAGAGCAGACATCATCCTCTTGGTGTTCAGATGGACAGATGGATGTCTAGAGAGGTCACATGTCATGCTAGGACAGTGGTTCTCAACCTTTCTAATGCTGCAGTCTTTTAATACAGTTCCTCATGTTGTGATGACCCCCAACCATGAAATTATTTTCGTTGCTACTTCTTAACTGTAATTTTGCTACTGTTGTGATTCATAACATAAATATCTGTGTTTTCTGATGGTCTTAGGTGACCCTGTGAAAGAATCATTGACCCCCCCGGGGGTCATGACCCACAGGTTGAGAACCACTGAGCTAGGAGAAGTGGGTGGTGGGTGACAGGCATAGGAGATCAGCCTATGTCCAAGCTTGTTCTTCTGTTTCACAGTATGTTCCCTCCCAGGGAAGGCCGGGAACCACGGACCAGAGGTCGCCCTCCCCGAAGGGGCTAGCCTTCATTTCATGTCTCCTCAATGTAGTGCAGTGTAGAAGGGATGGTCTTCCTGTGAGCCAAGCTCCTATAATCCCTGGAGCAATTCTTAGTAGGATTCTAATTTAGGACAGTAGATTTTTTACTCTCACTGGAGACAACTTGTTCTGGTTTAAATGTGAACTGTCTCACAGGCTCACATGTTGTGTGGTTGGTCTCCAGCTAGTCATGTGGTTCTCAGAGGTGCTTGAAACTTTAGGAGGTGGAGTCTAGCTGGGGGAAGGAGATCCCTAGATCCCTAGGGGTGCACCTTTAAAGGGCATCTTGTCATAGTTTCCCTCCCCCCTCTCTCTCCTTCTTCTTCTTTTCCTCCTCCTCCTCCTCTTCCTCCTCCTCCTCCTCTTCCTCCTTCTTTCTCCTTCCTTCCTTGTCACCATGAAGTGAGCAACCTTGCTCTCTCTCTGTAGCTAAGATGTGCTCTGCCTTGCACTGAAATGAAACCAAGGGAACCAGGGAACTGTGAACATGCTTTCTTTAATGTTCTCGTCAGATTCTTGTTACAGCAACAGAGAAGCTGGCTAACACAGTAGAATGACAGACTGACATTCTAAGGAGAAGGTGACATGCTGGGAAGTGAGGCTCTGCCAAGGGTCTTAGTTATGAGGGCAGCAAGAGGGATGGGGAGGCTCTGAGCACAATGGTGGTGCTGTTAAAGAAGTCACATATACGTCTCTCTGCCCCTTTTCCAAGGCAATATCCTCCTGTTCCTGGACATTGGATGGACAAGAGGCCACTGTCTAAGCATCCCTTCTGGGAAGGCTGGTGGGTGGAGACCCTAAGAATTTTTCCACATGTTATCTGGACTCAATTTTGCTGCCAGTCCCTGAGCTTCTGTGTCCAACCAACCTTAGATCGAAGGGCAACTGCTGCTATGGGACTCTCAGGGTCCCCATGTGCCCGCTGGTGCCCTTTGGTGGACCTAAGAATGAGGACAGGCCAAGAGAAGTAGAAGAGGAGTTGAAACAACCCATCTGGCATATGCCTAGGTCAGGGAGGCAGGAAGCAGGGTTGTTCAACCTACCTAGGCCAGCTGCCATCTTGGAGGAGCTTGGATAGGGCCAGTGTTCTATAACAGAGTGGCTTCAACCTAGGGCAGGATCTTGGGCTATATCAAGCAAGCATGGCCTGTTTCTTCAATTCCCTACTGCATTCTTCTTTCAATCAATCAAGAAGGGGGCAGAGTGGAGGCAAGGTGTGGCAGGCTATGGATCCTCCCCTGCCCAGCAGGCCTCTCCTGGGGGGTCTTCACAGTGGGGGACAGAGCTTTCTCCTCCATGTTGGGCTGTAGACTTTCCACTGCTGTTGGCTTTGTCCACTATATCTCCCCATTCTTGCCTAGGTGTTTCTGCCCCAAGGATAAGAGTCAGGAAAGGTAGGGGCATGTGTGTGTGTGTGTGTGTGTGTGTGTGTGTATGTGTGTGTGTGCATGAGTGTGTATGTGTTTAGGACTGTGAAGATATGAATTGGGAGTTAGAGATAAGGTGGCTCTGAATGCCATGACTGACCAGAAGGAACCGAGGTGAGCACCAGATGTAACACCAGGCTCACAAGTGCACATGATGCCCCGGCGCTTTAAATGACACGAGGCAGGTTTGAGATGAGTGAATACCAGCTCAAAAACATCACGGACAGAGAAAACAGCTCTAGAGTAATTTCACCAGAGTTTTGGGGGTTCCTAGGCTTCCCTGACGGTTATGGGCAGGCTGAGCAGAGCAGCCCTGCTGAGCAGGGAAACAGGACCTTCCATTCACTACCAAGTGCAAATGCATTGCTAGAGGCTGTTCTTCCTGAGTCAGGCCTGCAATTCCTCCTCTGTCATCGCAGAAGTATGTCCCACAGAGGGGAAACCGGGGTCTCAAGTAGCACACTCCGGTGTTGGGGAGGCTGCCAGGTGAAGTCAAGACATACCTTGTACTACTGCTACTTACAGGGCCAAAGTAGATGGAAGTGGGGAGAGAGGAGAACTGATAGCTCAGACTCTGCCCGAGACTGTCAGAAGGAGAATTCTGCCCTCTCGTTGGCAGAACTCACAGCTCGATGCTGACACTATGCGGAACCCGGTTCATAGTGGGGCCCTTTACTGACTCCACCAGGGATGCCGCATTCACCTGAGCGGGGAGCACTCTGTACTTGCAAAATCCCAGCGCAGCACGTACCGACTTGGCAGCAGGCAGCTTTGGTAAGCCGAGGAGGTTGGCACTGAAAGAATATAGGCGCAGAGCCACGGGCTCCCAGCCTCAGCATCCCTGGATATGAACAGAGGGAACGGCTTCCAAGGCCACGGCAGCCTCCCGCACCCAGCTCTTGGTGCCCCTTCTGCCCACCGTGGCTTTGCTGAAAATAACACATTTCATCATTTGTCATAATTACAAGCATCTGATGACATGAAACACAGGCCCGCCTCCCAGCCTTGCCAAGACTGTGACAATACAGGGAGTGTGGGCGTGTGAGCCTGTCACCCTGAGATCCCTGAGTTCCGTAAAAGGTCATACGCGACCATAGAGAGCCGTTCCTCCCAAATGCTTGGTGTGCTTACAACAGAACTAACAATTACCAGGTCTTCATCCCACTCTTCTCTGCAACATGGAATTTCCTGCCGTGTGAAGGCCTCGCGTGCAGGAGTAAATTGGTGAACCCGAAGCCTAGCAGGACCCTGCAGGTGCGGCTCCCGCCTCCTGCATTGTCTGTACCCCCGCGGGGGTTTCCCCAGACAGTCAGCCGCTACCAAGTTGGCTTCATTTGCTTTTTTGTTTGGATTTCAAAAAATTCTCACTTTCAAGAAATCTTAACATCTTACCTTCCTCCTTTTTTTTTTTTTCTGTGTTTCTTTCACATGGGTTTAGACTCCAGTGGCTACTTTAAGTTAGGCTTTCAGTCAAAATAACAAAATCCACACCAACGGGGAAAGCTTTTGTCTACCTAGGGTTTTGGATCACTCACCCAAGATTTCCTCCACTTTCTCCCCTTAGCTTGGGGTCTATGAGTGTTGTGGTATCAGGGAGCCCCATGCAGACTCGAACGGGACTGGGAAGCTTCTGTGGGTGACAATTGTGACCTAGATAACTCTTATCTTGGGGACCATTGGGTGAGGTATCCCGTGCAGCTCTTCACCTCAGTTGTTTTTCCAGGAACTGCGTCGACCTAGGTGTCTACTATGAATGAGGTTTCTTGGGCTCTGTGCTAGTGACCTACTGAGTTTGTTTTCTGGAGCTTCCTCAGAGATCCCACAGACCAGGGAGTTTAATCACTCCACTAACATTTTCATATTCCTCAGGCTGGGAGTTTAAGATCTGGACATCAGCAAGGATGCTCTCCCTGACATTGTTCTCATGGGCTTTGATGGCACATTCTTCCCTGTCCTCGCAGGGCGCTCCCCTGTGTGTGTGTGTGTGTGTGTGTGTGTGTGTGTGTGTGTGTGTTATAATTGCCTCCCATTGGCCCCAGCTACATTTAGATTGAGACTAATGTTGACCCCATCCTCCGTACAGAGGGTGTGTCTGGATGAGGCCACTCTCACAGGTTTGTAGGGACATTGCTCGACTCTTTGGAAGACTCTATAATCCTGTAGGCAAAGATGGAGTGTGGCTCTCTCCCACCCTCAACTTCTTAGCAGCTACCCCAGATGCCTCCAACACTCAAGATGGGTTCATCGCCTGCCTCTGTCACTGTGGCTATGACCACAGCTCAAGCAAGAGCCAGGCTGAGGTGAGTGGCATGCTACCCTCAAGGCTCTGGACATCAGTTCTCCCGTATAAGGGCACAGAAGGTCCTTTTTGTCACTCAGCTCTGAGCTAGATGGGAGGGTGGGGTAGGCCTGGGTGTCATCAGAGAAGGCTTCAGGAACAACTCCTGCAGACGTTTAGAGTGAGTGAGTGACACAGTAGCAGCAGGTGGTGTACTATCGCTCAAGTTGGGAGAGATGAAGAGTCCAGGAACTTCTGTTCTAGTTCTTTACTTGTTCCGAAGGTTCCCGACCTAGTAGCCGATGTTGTGCGTTTGCTTAGCCTACTAAGGGGCATATGATTGGGGCAGTGTCCTGCAGGGATTTTCTTACGTCCCAAGGGTCTTGACAGAACAGGTTGTTCACCTTCTCCCTCCATAACATTGGGTTCTGGCAGGAATTAATATCTTAACAGTGGTGGGAGGCTTCCAGTGTCTAAGACCCCCTGTACCCCAAAGTCAGACCCCCAAATAGGATGTGAGTCCCTATACCTACCCAGCTCCGTCTGCAACTCAGCCCCACTGCTCTGCAGACCCGTCTTGTCCCCTCAGGTCCACACCTGTGGCTGGCTGATGAGTCTGCTCTGTTGAGAACCTAAGCCACATCCATGAGCACAGGCCTGCCACCCTTCATGGGACACAGGTCCCAGGAGCACCTCTTCCACTCCCAGGACCCTGTGAAAGGGGATGGGACACAGGGTGAGTCCTGGTGTCCACCACAGTACCAGCTGTCAGATTGCTAAGGGCATATCACTTACATAGGAGAAACCAGAGGGTGAGTACCGGGGGTAAGGCCAGGGTAGGTGGGACCTTTCTATTCATTTCTTCTTATGCCCTCCCAGTAAAGTCCATTGTTAAAGACACCACTTTCTTTTCACTGGGATGGATAACTTTTTTAGTAACACCAATGGCAGCATTCCAGTCAATTGTAGAAGCATCCAAATGTAGTAGAGAGGATGTGAATGCAGGTCCTGTCCTTCTAGGTCTAAACAGGGGATATAGAAACCACCGGATGATGCCTGCATGCTTGAGGTAGGACCCAGCACAATCCCCACATGGTTCCTTGTACAGATGAGAGGAATCCTGGTTAGCAGGGGCACGGCTCGAGTGTGTGGGCAGTGATGGCCAGTAAAACCAGCAGGGCAAATGAGTTCAGGTAGGTGCCCATGGTTTTCTAAGTTGCTCCTGCTCCACCTAGTGTGTTCTGTCATGTGTAAAAGGAGATATTCTGTAGCTCCTTTATTTATGTTCATTTTTATGTTTGTGAGTGGCTTCCCTGCATGTATATGTGTGCACTACCTATGTACAATCCCCATGGAGGTCAGAAGAGAGTACTGAATCTCCTAAAACAGGAGGTATAGGGGATGGTAAGCTGCCTTGTGGGTGTTGGGACTTGAACCCAAGTGTCCTTCAAGCACAGCAAGTACCCTTAACTGCTGATTCATCTTTCCAGTCCCTCTGTGACTCATTTTTAGTGAAGGAGAATCACTATAACGTGCTTACTCAGGAAGGATATGGCCAGCATCATGGTGCTCCTGCAGATCTTCTGGATAGGGAAGATGGACGTGTGTCTCCATTGTAGTCAGAAGAGGTACTGTCCCCTTGAGGTATCCACAAGCTGAAAAAAGTTGACTGAGATCCCTAACTCACTACTGACTCCAATGGGCCTGAGGCAATAGTCAGGAGAAAATGGCCACCTCACTAGTCCTTAGGGTTTGCTGGGGAGCTTCCACAGCCTCCTCACCAGGCTGTTTTCTGCTCAGCTCATTAACAAGTGACTTATAGGTAGAAAAGACACACACACACACACACACACACACACACATACGGGGTGGTGGTGGAGGGGGAGAGGTTTGCTGTGTGGAGACCATAAAAAAACAGGCCAATTTCATGAAGAGCAAGATGATATAAAAGTGCAGAAGTAGCTACACAGCATGAATACCAGTCAGATGAAGAGATTCCAGGCTTCCGCTTCCTGAGGATGGTAGATATCATGCAAGTATAGATGTCTGCATTGGTTTATTACAATGTCAAAAGTCTTCAACAATGCTGCTGTGAGAGTCAAGCAAGTCCAGCTCCAGATCTTATCCTTCAGGAGGTCACATCCTCCCAAGATTCTCCATGTTCCATCATAAATGACTCTTCATGGCCGAGTCTCAGACCCTGTAAGGTAGTTACTGACCTGCCAATTAAAGTCATAATTGCACCCAGGATGATACCCTTTCTGAAATACCTGAGCCCATGGCATCAGTTAGTTACCAACCCCGAGCTTTCCTGAATTCCTGGAACATTTGTGTCTGGGTAGACATGTTGATGTGGTCCTCCTGGGGAGAAGGCCTGGTCTGAGGAGCTGTCCAAGTGCTGAAGCTGACGAAGTCCCATGACAGGACCAGCACCTTTCCATCACAGTCTTCTGTGTTGAAAGACAAACATCAGAACTGCATGTGATACCATCCTGTTAACACCACGTGACCATCCATACTCTGACAGGAGAATAATAGATGACAAAGGATACATTGTGTCAAGTGTCAGGGGCATGTTACAAGTTGCTATTTTTTAAAGTTGAAATGGAATCCAGACTGCAGCCCACCTTTGTTTTTAAAGTTGCTATCATGTTGCATAGTTTCCAAGCCTGAGGGGCCACTTTGACTTCTCTTTGGTTCCTTCTTTTTCCTCTCCCCTACTCTTCCTTTGCCTTAGGAAGCTGTCCCCAGAGGACAATGGGTTTGCATTTTAAACAAAAGCCAGAAATTCAATGCAAATATAGTTGTGTTAAATATTAAGCAATTCATAACATACATTAGAAAATACTGTACAATTTGGTTCTATTGTATAGAAATTAAGACTTAATCATGTGGGTTTTTTTGCCTTTCTCAATTTTGATTGTGACATTTCTTTCTTTTATCCACTGTGATTTTAAACCTAGTCAACAACTCCACTCTGTGCTTTATATAAATAGAGTTGTTAGGTTTCATTTTGTTAACATCTTTATGATGCACCCACCAAGTGTAATTTTATAATAAAAGACTATAACACATAGCTGTTTTAACAATTATAGTTTAATGTTTGTGTTTTAATTTGCAACCTACAAAAAAAGAGTTATTTTGCCATCTTATATTATGGAGTAATCGTTCAGTTGTGGGAACCAGCAGAGAGCAGCATGTTCTTCCCTCAGCTTCTTATGGTTCCCTTTCTATAGAACAATGCCCAGACCAGCAGTGACCATGAGAGCAACCCCTGACCTTGTTTAGATGTAGCATTTTTCTGTTTTTCTTAACATGTGCATGTGCGTGTGCGTGTGCGTGTGCGTGTGTGTGTGTGTGTGTGTGTGTGTGTGTGCATACGTGTTTACTCAGTTCCATATTGCAATGACAGCTATAGATTTGTGATGAGCTCTGAAGCAGCATTTTCAGCATATGTTCTCAAGCCTCTGTTTCACAGCTTGACAGTCACTGACCATTATGAATCTTTGTAAATTTGCTGTTTCAAGAATGACACAAAATGCAACCAGTTTGAATTTTACCACACAGCATCATTCCATTGAGATAGTTCTGAGAAGTTTACTAAATTCTACAGAGCATGAGATGACTTGGCTGTCTGTATGTCCTCATGTGTTTGGGAATTTGGTCCCATCTGTTGGCACCACTTTGAGAGATGATGGGGCTGGGCTGGAGGAGAAGAGTCAATTCCTTCCCTATTCTCTGCTTCCTCGTTGGCCAGGAGAAATGGCAGCTGCATGTTCCTGCCACCATGGGTGGAGCTCCTCCCAAACTCTGCCTCCCTCACATGACAAACTACAACCCCACTGAAACCATGAACTGAAATAAGCCATTCTTCCTTTACATCATTTCTGACAGGTGTTTTGTCAAGTGGTGAGGAAGGTAAATAATAGAAAGAGCAAATACCCTGTGGTGGTTTGAGTGAGAATGGTCCCATAGGCTCATATGTTCGAATGATTAGTTACCAGTTGGTGAAATTGTTTGAGAAGGGTTAGAAGGTGTGACCTTGTTGGAGGAGGTGTGTCACTGGGGGAAGGCTTTATGGTCTCAAAAGCCCATGCCAAGCCCAGTCTCTATCTGCCTGTTGCCTGCAGAGCAAGATGTACAGCCCTAGCACCATGCCTGTGTGCTTGCCAACATGATGGTCAAGGACTAACCCTCTAAAACGGTAAGAAAGCCCCTAATTAAATGCTTTCTTTTATAAGAAAATTATATGTGTTGGATTTATTAGAATGGCTCACAGCCAGTGGTCTGACCATCCCAACAATGGCTGTCTCCCAATGGAAAGCCCAAGAATCCAATAGTTGTTCTGTCCGTGAACCTGGATGCCTCAGAGTGTCTTAGATACACACCAGAATCCTGAAGAAGTCAGCTCTAATGCCAGCGGAGAGATGAACTTGATAATGAGAGTGAGGACAAGCAGGCAACAGCTTCCTTATTTCCTGCCCTTTATATAGACTGCCACCAGGAAATGGGGCCCATAGTTAAGGTTGGTGTTTCCACCTTGAATGATCAAATCAGGAACAGTTTTCACAGGTATATCCAGAAGCTTGGGTTGGGGTTAATTCCAGATAATTAAGTTGACAACAAATAAGAGCTATCACACACCCCAGTGAATTGCTGGCTGCAGGGAGATACCCATATTTAGAGTTTTAAGAAGCTCACAAACTGCTCCTGAGTAGCATTCTATTCTGCATCCCCATTAGCATAAACAATCCAGTCTCTTTGCATCCTTGTCAGGGGTAGAATTCTACCGTAAAACTATCACTGTCTGTCTAAGTTACAAATTCAGTTACTCTAATGGTTATGCAACTTCAGACTGTGTCCTTCACTTCAGTGGAGTTTCGGTACATTTAAACTTACATTATCAGTCTGCTTCTGTGAGGTTGGGTTCATGGGTGTAAGGCTGCTATGACTTAACATTGGCATTCTTGCAGCTGTGTGGCCTCTTGTGATGTCCCTGTTTATTTCTTACGTTGTTGGTTCACCTCTCTTTTTAAACTTTTATTATAATTCTAGAGGTTATAAGGATTAATTTACTTGACTAAGAAGCTTTTTTTGTGTGTGTTTTGTTGGTTTCCTCTAGGCTTTTCTTGTTTTAAATTTTAAGTATCCTATTGCTTCCTTTCTTCTACTTGATTCAGTTTGCTTTGACCTTGTAATTTTAGATCTTGACATTGGAACCTAAGTATTGATTTGAGATCTTTATGTCTTGAAGTGTAAATGGGTGTGGCTATGATTTTCCCTCTCAGCATAAATTTGGCTGCATCTCACATACTATGACACATGTATTCTTACTTTCATTTGGTGTTTGGAGTACACACACTCCATAATTTTGACATCTCCCCACTGGAATCATCTTTCTATCATAATGTAATAACCCTCCTTTGAAATTGTTTTCTCTACTTTATCTGATATCAGTATAACAACTCCTGATTTTGAAAATTAAAAAACTATTTAAATTAGTTAGCTAGACATCTCTATCCCCAAACTGAAACTCTCTTTCCTTAATAGATACACACTCACAGACAAACACTTACATATGTGTAACATATGTGTAGGAACATGCAACAGATACATAATCACATATGCATGAAAACAGACACACACGGAAGCACACAAGACATACAGGCTCATATGCATCACACATACTTTATCCTTTTTTCCTACTGAGATGAGTGGCACTTAGATTTTTCCGTGGGTCAAAGCCAGAATGAACCAGGTTTGAGGGCCTTGCTTACCTCCCATCTCTCTCCCCACTTTTAATTGATGCACATATCCTGGTGGGTTCTGTTTGTGTCTCTATTTTCAGTCCTTCTTTATAGCACTGTCATTTTTTGAGTGGACAAATTTGATGTTTTCCTCAGGAACCCCAGTCTTTGTACTTCCTACACGTGGCTACCAAGCTAGTATCTTAAAATGTTCATGTCACCTTTTGCTTTTATCTCTCATGCCTTGATTTCTGCTGAGGAATAACTACACATGAGCAAGCCAGAGACCTGGCCATTGCAGGGCCTTGGTCACTCCACTCATGTCTGGAGAAGGCACTGCTCCACCTTGCTGAGAAACTCTGGTCCTCTAAACCACGCTCTTTCTTTGTCCCCACCACTCCTGATGAGTGGCACTCTAACCAGACTTGAGCCTCAGGATGACAGATAGTCTTCTCTTGGCTACCATTGTAGCCCTTATCCAGTGTTGGGTCTGCTGTACTAAACCAGACCATTGTTAATGTTGCCACCTGTACTGCAAGGCAAGATGTTTCTCCAAAGAGCCCATCATGGTTGGCTGCTTAGCATAGGGTAGAACTTGTTTATGTTCTACCTCCTTTTGTCCATCTTTAAAGTGGGAGATCTGTGAGATCAAATTCATTGGAAAATTCACTATAACTCCCAAACTATAAAATTCAACTTATTTAAAAGATGTTTTTACTTGTATAAAACATACACATTCATCATATCAATAAAATGTCTAAGAATGGACCAATCACATACTTCAAGCTAATCCAGAGAGGTCCTGACCCTGGATCTTGTGGCCGGTTGTAGACATTGGGGAGCTCACATATAGTCCAGTCCTCAGGTTGCTATAGAAAGTCACCTTGTTGACTTTATCTATATGACTGTGTGGGTCACCTCATGGAGTCTAAATCACAACCCCATAATGTAGATATTCTCTGTTTCTGCCATGCAGCTGGGTAAATTGAACCTTTCAAACATTACACAACTTGCTTAAGGCAGTGAAAGTGACAGAGATATTTCTCATGTATATGAATGACTCCAAGAGGAATGTGTGAACTTCAGCCCCAGAGGACAAGACTATGAGACATCCACATGCCTGAGTCTATGTCCCACCCCTCCCTCACCCCACCCCATGCAGCCCTTTGCCATTTAAATTGGCAGTAGAAAAGCTGGAATAATTATTTGGGACAATGAAATTTTAACTTTTTTCTTTTTGAGGTCAACTTTTATTTCTCATGGCTAGGCATCAGCTTGAAAGTTGTCTTGGGTGAGCCATGGGACTTGCTTTTATACATAGAGGGCAAGTAAGCTGTGCAGTCCATTGGCTAGAAGTCTCAAAATACCTTCCCTCCACTGCCTCACATTGATGCCAGCAGTCTCACAGAGGCCTCCTAGGAAAGTAGGCGAGGATGGGAGTAGACCTGAGGATGGGACCTGATGTCCTACCTGGCAGCAGCTGTGGATGAGGTACCCAAGGCCCTCTTGCACCCCGACAGAGTGCAACAGAGAGAGGGGAGCCAGTGAGAGGAGAGAGCACTGGAGTCTGAACACAAAGGGAAGAGACGTGAAAATGGGATTTAAGGTCCAGGTGAATGCAGAGAAAACTGCTGCTCTTCTCTGCACCCATCAGACAAGTGACAGAAGGAATGCCAAGCTCTGAGCTTCCTGGCTCCAGAGTCTGAGGAATAAACGATGACAGCCAGTGATGACCTGGAATCTGCATGCCACATCCCACGCTCCTCATGTATCATTTACCTTTGTGCTTGCTGTGAAAAATTACCTGACAAAAGCATCTTCAGAAAGGGGTTATTTTGGCTCAGAGTTCCAAGGCCTAGTCAGTCCTTGGGATGCAGCTGGTCACCTGTATCTGAAGTCAGGAAGCAGAGAGTGATACATGCAGGTGGTCAGCAGGTTGTCAGCAGGTGGTCAGCAAGTGGTCAGCGGGTGGTCAGCGGGTGGTCAGCAGGTAGCCAGTAGGTGGTCAGCAGGTGGTCAGCAGGTGGTCAGCAGGTGGCCAGTAGGTGGTCAGCAGGTGGTCAGCAGGTGGTCAGCAGGTGCACAGCAAGTGGTCAGCAGTTGGTCAGCAGGTGGTCAGTAGGTACACAGCAGGTGGTCAGCAGGTGTCCAGCAGGTACACAGCAGGTGCACAGCTGGCTTTCTTTTTTATTCAGTCCAGAAACCCAGCCTGGGGAATGACACCACCCGCAGTTACTGTGGGTCCTCCCACCTCAGTTGAATGTAATCTAGAAATTTCCTCACAGACATGCCCAGAGACTTGTTTTCTAGATGATTCTAGGTCCTGTCAAGTTGACCATCCATAGTAGAGATCACATTCTCACAAAAGAAAGAAAAATTAAAGTTGGCAGATTAAGAGTTGAACTGCGAACTCTGAACTCACTTATTTCACTATGTTAAATGACGTTCAGAAACCAGAAAGCCTCACTTAAGAAACATACACAGTGGTGTTATCAGGAAAGTTCCATTTTATGTCTCCACATCTCAGGGAACAAGGCCTCACAAAGGCGTTATGTGTATATCAGGTCTGGATGTGTGTGTGTACCACGGTTCTAGGTCAGGACTTAGGGACATGGTTAAGTGCAGAAATTGTGGTTGTGGGCACGGCTCTGTCTTGTGGCCACACTGTGCAGTATCCCCTTGTTCCCCTCATCCGGGAAGCATGCTTCTGGGAGTTGGAGGAGGACAGCGTTTCTGTGAGGAACAAAGTGGCTGCTCTCTGGGAAACTTGGAGTGTGGAAGCACCATGGGTCCAGCAGAGAAGTTGGAGCAAGCTAAATGCCATGGGCCTTCCTGCCTGCCACAGAGGAATCAGCACCTCGGATTCCTCGGAACGACGGAGGAAAGCGGCATGTGTTCTTTGACTCAGCAGTAAGTGGGGTACCATCTTTCTTGATGTGAACCTCAAGGTTAGTCTTGGGCACTTGTTGAAAATGAATATTTCACAATTTCATATAGAAAGTATTTGGAGTAAAGGTCAGGACAAGGCACCTCCATTTGTCACAAATACACCTGAGACGTGGGTGGGCGCAGGTCAGGGGGCAGGCACAGGTTGGGGGGCAGGCGCAGGTCGTGGGGCACTGCCCTTTCAATTATACTTCTTCCTAAGGAAGAGACTCTGTTGGGAAGAACTTTCTAACCCTAAGGCTGGACTGAGAGACCAGATGGGATGGGTACTGCTGTTAGCTGCTTCTAAAGTCCCGTGGGCTGGAAGCCTGAGAGACCTTCCCTTGCAAGTTTTTTCTCAATATCAGCTGTGGACTTTCTCCAGCTTCAGGGCACAGCTCTTGGTGGCCTCAGACTGAGACCTTTGACCATTCTCAGTGCACTGCTAGCCTCTGCTGTGGTATCCTGTGAGCTGGGCCTTGTCACATCATCCTAGCTCTTTGTAGACTTGAGGGTATGCCTCTTAAGGGTAGCAGGGATGGGTTTGTTCATCTTGCTGGGCCATTCTAAAATCAGATCAGGAGTCACCACAAATGCCAATTATATTATTATTATTTTTTAATGTCACTTTGCCAGGAAGTCACCCTATGCTCATCTGCCTCTGACAATGGTTAATTGCAGTGATTATGAAGGAAGGGCATATGATTGCTATCTGTCTCCTCACTGCCCTTAGAACAAGTGCAAGGGACAGCGGAGATGGGTGAGCCCTTGGCTGGCTGCCATGTGAGGGTGACCCCCCAATCTCCTCATTAGTGACTCAGGGCTCCAGAGCACTGGCACTTTAATCATTACCTGAATCCTCGAGTCCATGTGTGGAGATAAACAACACGTTGCCAGAGAGACTGGAGGTTGGACATGAGCTCCACAGACATGGGGTGGGGTCCAGGCATGGGGTCACTGACGGGGCAGGCTTTTGTGGCAGACTGCCTGTGCAGGCAAATGCTTTGAATGTTCTGTGCGTGGCACCCACTGAGTTTTTGTTTCCTCCAGCAGCTGGAAGGCATTGCTACACCCAGTCCCTTTCTTTCCCTTCAGCGCAGGGAGCAGATGCCGACCCCACTGAGGGCCTCCTCTGAGACAGGAAGGCTAACATTCCTCTATGAAGGATATCCCCACCCTGTGGGACCAAGTGCCTCCATCCACGCCCTCTCTGTCCTGTAGTTGGAAGCCCAGGGGTGCTGCCTCTCTGCCACCTTCCAATTTGCTGCAGACAGCCTCAGAAAGCTGATGGCCACATCACCGGTGCCAGTGTAAATGAGTCCCATTCATTTCCTGCCGCTGGCATATGGCATGTCATTGTCCTTGGTCACCGAGGCAGAAGTGATGCAATTTGTTGGCATGTCTTGCCACAGCACAGACTACTCATCCCACTGAGCCCCAGAAAACAACAGAAGTCGAGAAAGGGCAGCCAAGACCGTCACGGCTTCATCACAAAGGCACCCGGGGCTGGGAGATGGGAAATAAAACCCGAGCATCTCCATGTCTTTCTTCACAGAAATCAGAGCGAAGGATCTTGAGACATTTCCCTTCTTCTCTAACTGCAAAGACACCCAGGTCACTAGTGTCTTGAGACACCATTTGAAACAGATGTTTCTCGACTAATCAGTTTCTACCTTCTTCCCTCAACTCCATAGACACCCACACAGGTAAATGATGAGGGCTTTTTGTGTCATCCTGTAGGGTGCAAACCTACCCTAGTGGCTTGTACAGGGAAGCGAGAGAACTTCTGAAAGAGTCCCTTTATTGTTTGGACAGAGAGGTCCAAAGGGAAGGAAGGCCTCTCCTATAGGCTTTCATGGAGGTCACATCCCCCTCCAACTTGGGACTTTCCAGAAGAAACCACTGTGAATGTCTGAAGGCAGAGACGTCCTTTCCTCTCTGTGCTGATTTCATATAGCAGTGAGGATAGCATGTGAAGTCTATGACTGATGCATTACTTCCCATTGTGAATCTGAGTAGGACCCAATGATGCTCACTTACCATGAGCAGGTCACACTGGGTGTGCTGCACTGTCGTGGGGACATGCCCACTGGGAGGAAAGCCCAGCATGCCCTTCAGTGCCACAGATGGAGACAAATTTTGTGCATGAACGTGAGAAATGGATGAGGATAGAGCTGTGCTTGCTGACCATGGCCATGTTGTTGTAGAAAGCTGAACCAAGGATGCTGTATGCCTATTGGCATAGTGGTCTGGCAAGACCCTGTGCTCATCAATAATACTTTCTCATTTCTGCCTCACAGCTCTGGCCCAGGTTGTTTGAGAAGGTGCAGAGGTTTCTTCCAGCTTAGAAGTTCTCCTGCTTGTAACCATAGTGCTCCCCCACACTTATCACCAGTGTGTTTGGAGGTTGAGAGCTTTGGCCTTCTATTGCTGTCTTGCTCTGACTCAGGCTGGCTGCTGCAAGCTGGGGACTGAATGTTATATGAAATGTGTGGGGACCACATGAAAGTAGCAATGACATGAATTTCATGATCTGGTATGTGACATTGGGGGCTGAGGCCAGAAGCCTCCCTCAGTCGGGTTTATCTAAGGAGCCAGGACAAAGTAGTAGGACAGACTTTCATCAGCTGCTGTGCCCTGGAAGTGCCATTGGGTTTGGGGACAATTCTCTTTGCCTTGATCAATGTCACAGTGGATGGAGCTCCATGCAGAGAGGTACTTACTCAAGGCATCATGATGGATTTATAGAATTTTTGTCTCTGAAGATTAAAAGACAGGGTACATAAATTCTTTTTGAGTTTAAAAGTAATGAGCATGCAAATAGAGCATTGTGGCTTACATCTCAGGAAAACTGAAAAGCTTTCCATATTAGAAGGCAAGGGAGATCATCCTCCGGTTTTGTGAAAGGAAGTCTAAGACTATCAGTGTGGTAGCACCCATTGTCCACTAGATATGACTGGATTTATAACCACTTAGGAGGCAAACCTCTGGGTGTGCTTCTGAGGGCATTTCTAGAGAGATTTAACCAAGGATGGAAGACCCTCCCTGAATATGGCAGCACCATGAAATGGGCTGGGATCTTACACCTAATAAGAAGAAAGCTATTTGAGTACCAGCATTCATTTCCCTCTGTTTCCTGACTATGGCTATAAGGAGACCAGTTGCCTCATAGATCCCATGGCATCGCCTCCCTTGACGTGGTAGACTTCCCTCTCAAGCTGTGAGCCCAAATAAACCATTAGTTCTTTACATTACCCTTGTCAGACATTTTGTCTTAGCCATGGGAAGATGAACTAAAACACCACTGACAATTTTCTCACTGTATAAGAGGGGAAAGCAACTGAGAAGAGAAGATAGATCGGGATTGTCGGCTGGCTGCCTAGTACAGTTTTGGAGAGGAGGCAAAGAACTGCGGTATGAATATTTACAGAACAAGTCTGTGAAATATTCTAGGTGCCGGAAATACAGCCATGGATGACCAAATCTCTGCCCTCCAAAGCCCTAACATTTCCTAGGTAAGGAGGCTTTACTTTCAGGAAAGTGAAATGGAGAAGTTTCTCTCTACCCATTCTTCTCTGTGAAACTAGCCTGTGGTGGTATTGTGTAGGATAAATGGGTAGATCACTGAATCTACACTAAAAAGAAAAAGGGGAAGATATAAAAATGACAAAAGGTAGATTATTGAATCTATTATGAAAAGAAAAAATACTTTTAAAAAGGAACTACTTGTTTTAAATAAGATAAGTAATGAAAATTTTTTTGTCTGAGTTTATAAAATGTTACTGGACTGGACATTGTTAATATATATAATGGGGTTTTTTGACTGAATCTGTCAAATGTTAATGGATTAGACATTGTTAATATAATTTTTGACTATATATATCTTATATATACTTATTGGATAGTTTTTCTTGTATTAGTTATAAGCTTTTTTAAATTTTAGACAAAATAAGGGGAAATGTGGTGGTATTGTGTTCCCCAAAAATATTGTGCACCCTAATAAACTTATCTGGGGTCAGAGACAGAACAGCCACTAGATACAAAGGCTAGAAAATGGTGGCGCTCACACCTTTAATCCTAGCATTCCAGAGGTCGAAATCCCTCTGGATCTCTGTGAGTTCAAGGCTGCATTGGAAACAGCCAGGCATGGTGACACACGCCTTTAATCCCAGAAAGCGAGCCTTTAATCCCAGGGAGTGATGGTAGAAAGGAAAGATATATAAGGTGTGAAGACCAGAAACTAGAAGCATTTTGGCTGGTTAAGCATTCTGGCTGGTTAAGCATTCAGGCTTTTGAGCAGCACAGTTCAGCTGAGAGGCATCCAGTCTGAGGAAACAGGATCAGCTGAGGAACTGGTGAGGTGAGGTTAGCTGTGGCTTGTTCTGCTTCTCTGATCTTCCAGCATTCACCCCAATAACTGGCCTCAGGTTTGTTTTTATTTATAAGTACCTTTAAGATTCATGCTACACTAGCCCCGTGCATCACGACAAAATGAGAGCAATGGGCTAGGGTGCCTCTCAGAGTAGAACATTCAGCTAGCAAGCAAGGGACTGTGGGTCCCATTCTCACAGTGAAAGCCAAACCAAGCAAATCTCCCCCATAAGCCCCATAAAGATTAGACTCTGTAGGGTGAGAGGTGGAAGGCTGATCAGCCACCTTGGACTTGACAGGCTCAGCAGGTTCAGTACAGTCCCAGAGTCACCTCAGCCCCAACACCCCAACTTGAGTGTACAGGGATGGGTTTCTTGGAGGCATGTGCAGGCTCAGGTGCATCCCACAAAAGACTAGTCATGTCAGTGGGGGGCCCATGTATGTGGCATCCTCGCAGGATGGATCACTTAAGGACAGGAACTGCTCTACTGAAATCAAATATTACGGACAAGTTGGAACTACCCATGCAACAAAGACTGAGAGCCTTCACCTTCCATCTGCCTCAGCCCTCATGCCTGCTGTCATAAGGCTACCTGGCCCTCCAGTGGGGCTCAGAGGTCATTGGAGAGCTCAGACTGTGACCCTGCTGGCCTGGAGAGTCCCTCTGTTGTTGTTGTCTGTTCACCCTGGACTCTGACCCTGGTGTACTCAAAGGAGGGCTTTCAGCATCCCCAGAAGTAAGAAGGCACCCCAACAGTACCAGGGGAGATGATGTAAGTCCAATAGTCATAGAAGCCTCTTCAGGGATTGGTGGGGCTGGGCAGTGACACTGGACTTTCCATCTTAATTGGTACCTTCACTTTCCTCTCTGAGCAACGTCAGAGGAACCTTGACTAAAACAAAATATTTAAGATCCAAAATTGTAGGACACTACACTGTTCCATTCAAAGTTCTTCATCACACCAAGGACCTGTGAGTTCTCAAACTGGGAGAACAGAAATGACTGAGATGAATCCCAGGATGACAGAGATACTGGATCATCTTGAATCTTCAGGTAACCCATGACACATCAACACCTTACATCATGTCTCCATGATCACAGTGAGCCTGACACCCCAACAGACATGTGGATTACAAAGAAACTATGTACCATGGAGAGAACAAGCATCTGGTGCCTACCTATTATATGAGTATATTTAAAAAACATCCTCAGAATAGCTCAGTTGTGGGACTGAAGAGCAGGCTGGTGGGAACAGGGTTGAGGGCACAGCAGTGGAGGCAGGGGCATGGTTGAGAAGACTGTGTTGATGGACTCTGGTTTAGCACTGTGGCCTCTTACAACTCCTGCTGGTGAATGTGGATGTCACAGTTCTACCTACAATGTGCCCTCCAGACTCACGTTTGAAGGATTATTTCCCTACTTGTGGGGCTATGTTAAAGACTGTGGGGCTTTTATGAGGTCAGACCTGGCTTATAGGCATGGATCCCTCCAGTGGACCTTCAAAGATTCTTCCTGCCATTTCTTCTGGTTTAAAGCTCTCTTTAGATGCTTCTTCATCCACCATGATGGATAAACTTCTGCCACCAGCTCCCATCACTGGGAACTTGACTCTGCCACTTGCCACTCATACTGTGATGGACTGAAATTCTCCAAAACCATGAGTCAAAACAAACCTTTTATAAGATGTTTCTGCCCAATATTTTGCTGCAGCAACAAAGAGTAATCAGTCAATAGAATTTATACGAATAAGTGGGGTTGCTGCTGGAAACACATGACCATGTGTTTCTTATGCTTTGGAATAGGATTGAACTCGGGGTGGGGGGCTAGAGAACTTGACTGCTCTAAGCAGAATCTAGCTTTGGGTAGACGTTCAGATATCGGGATGCTGATAGGGATTCAGACAGTAAAGGCTGGACTTAGGAAGTTTCAGATGGGACCAAAACCTTGATTAAGAATTGGACTAGAGGCCATTTGTATTAGATCCTGCAAAGAATCTGGCTATGTTTTGCCTACTCCCCTAAGCATTTGAGAGGGGCTAAATTTTTAAAAGTAATGGACTAATTTGTTTGAAGGAGGAAATTTCAAATAGCCAAATACACAGGCTGTGGAGTGGTTACTTCTCACTGCTTGTAGTCAGACTATACACTGAGAATTTGGAAGGGAGGAAAGGAGAGGAGAACAGTGTAAAAATGATCTGTTTGGAAAGGAAGAGTGACTGCGTTGAAAGTTGCTGAGAACCTCTGAACTTTGCATTAGGGCAATAGGAATGGGCTCAAAAGTCAAGTGAGATGCGGAAACATATTAACTCAAACAAAATGAGCAGGGTTCACTGCTCAAACAGGACTGCCCAGGGAAGTGTTTTATTCTGGGTTCAACCACCCTGGCACTTGGTCATGGCAGCCATGATCAAAGGGCTCTTGAACACTTCAGACTCTTAGGCTACAATGACTTTTGTAGGGGGATGGCTACATCATTATAGCATGGCCATGAGCCTTTTAGAGTCAAAGGTGGAAATTTGTCTTGAATTTCAAATGTCTTCCAGAGGCTCATCTTTTGAGTGCTTGTTTCCCAGACTTGGTTCCCAGACTGGGGCATCATTTTAAAGGCCATGAATGAAGAGATGAGTCCTTGAAGAGAGAAATAGGCCCCTGAGGGTAGGTCTTCAAAGTTTCTACCCACTCTCGTTATGGTAGAATAGTTTCTGCTTTCTGAATGCCATGATGTGAAGACCACAGCCTCAAGTTCCTGTAGCCACAGATCGAATTGCTCTGCTTTTCCTTCTCTGCCAAAAATAGACTATGAAGCTCTAAAACTGTGACCCCGGATAAATGTTTTTTCATGAAACTGCACTTGCCATGGCATTGAGCAAAGGTACTGACACAGTCCACAGGTTCGTAGGACATGACTGTTGAGAAAACATGACAAAGGGTCTTGGGATCCATGCTACTCCTACAAACATCTGATGGTCTCATGAGACCCTGCAGGAAAACCTCTTGTTCTTCATCATAGCTTACTGGGGCCAGTTCACAATCACTCTGCCAACTTGGATAGGGTAGATACAAAGTATTCTCCTTGAGACTCTCTCCATTGCATTTCTCAAACCTTCCAATGTAGTGGGTAGCCATTCCAGCTTTGACCTGGAAGTTCCAACCCTCACTGAGACTTCGGTAACTGTCACACCTAGAAGGCGGGGCTGAGAGAGGACCCTGAAGACCCGAGATCCGGATGGGCCTGCTCTCTTGGTTCCTGGACCCAGGACGCCGAAGGTAGACCGAGCAGAGTTCTTCAGAGAACACCGCCGGACTGCACTACACCTTTCCCACACCCTGCAACCTATCCCTTCACTTGTAAGTTACCCCACAAAATAAACCTCCCTTTTAACTACATGGAGTGACCTTAATAATTTCACCAATATTCCAACACAGCTTATGAGAGAAGATGCTTCTAGAAACTTGTCTTCCATTCCACAAATTTGATTGGAAGGATTCTGAGCCACAAGCAGAACCACATGATGAACTGTAAACACTGTGATAGTGTCTAGTTGTATCAAAATCCACCCATCCTTTCTCTTTCAAAATAGGCTCTGGTTCCTATTTTCCACACATTGAACTGTTCATGATTAAAACTGGCTGAGATGTGCTTCCTGATTTTAATGAACCAATCTCTGGCTTACAAGGCAGGTAAGAGACTGACTAGGGAGGGCAGGTTGTGCAACCAGGTGAGGGGGCTTATGGGAGAATGTGGGGAGCTGGGGTTCTTGGAACAGGTGAAATTTTGGGTGAATTTTAGATCTAGTAGGAATCTTCACACAAACATGGGAAATGAGAGGGGACACGAGGGAGTCTACACTTTTAGGGGTTAGGAGCAAACACGTGCGACTGCTGCTGTTTTAGGATGTGTGCGGTGTGTGGGATGTTGGAAGAGGTAGAGTGCAGGGGTGAGGCTGAGAGACACAGTTCAGGACCAGCCACCTTGCTAGGCTGCACTGCTGTTTTGAGGAAGTGGGAGTTCCAGAAGCTGGCGAAGGTCACAGTTCCACCCTGTTTGCCATGCTCTCTAGGCCCTGCTTGGACTCGCTCAGTTAACTAATCCTGAGCTTGCTTTTGTCCTGGAAACTTGGGAAGAGCACCATGTGGAACGTGCTGGCTTGGAGGAGAGGTGGGTCAGGGGGGTCAGGAAACTGCCCGGGAGAAGCCTGCAAAGTCAAAGTGATGAGCACATAGGATGATATTAGGGCTTGGGAACACGGCAGAGTCTGAGCACTATGTAGTGAGCCAAGGTGGCATGATGGGGCTCTTACTGGGCTGATGGGGAGGGTGTGCAGATTGAAACAACCAGGCCAGGCTTTGGTTTGACACGTTGAGTCATGATGGTGTCTTAGAGTGGCAGGGGTGAAGAGAGAAGGAAGGAGTGGGGAAGCTGCTTGTTTGGATCTTGGCAATCGTGTAATTTTGTGTGTATGATAATTTCCCTGTGTCAGTTTCTCTAACTGGAAAGGAGGAATAATAATTATCATCTCATGGGGTTGTTTGGAAGGACTGATGAGACATTACCTCTGAGGCACATAGTATTGTGAACAGATTTCAATAGACTAAAGTCTTCAAATCAGAGCAAATACCATCAATTTTCTTCTCCCGCAGATATGTCCTTCAGCTTCTCTGGAGCTTCCATTTTCTGAATTTTTTCACTTTCTCCTTAAATATTGGTCTGCTGTTGATCTGTTTCATGGCTCTCTGTCCAGTCTCTTTGACCAACTCTTGTCTTTAGCTGCAAATTTCAAGAAGACCTAGTTCTGGAACCAACCCAACAACCACCTGCTACGTGCTTAAACTTGGATTGCAAGACTTTTCTTAGAACATCGTGTGAGCAACTGGTGGTGAATTTGAATTCACAGCTGCCTGGCAGGGGCTGGCATGATGGCTTGCTGGATAAAGGCACTTGCTGTCAAACCTGAAAGCTGGAGTTTACTCCCGGGGATCCTCATGTTAGAAGAAGAGACTCAGCTCCCAAAAGTTGCCCTCTAACCTGTCTGGACACACACACACACACACACACACACACACACACACACACACACAC
>CABHPR010076133.1:0-11874 GCA_902168415.1 Peromyscus melanophrys
GGCTGGGGAAACCATGAGTGTGTGATCCAGAAAACACGCCAGGAAGGCTGTTTGTTGATGCCTCGCTTTCGGCCTCTAAAGCTCAGCTTGTTGGACAGAATCCAGTTCACAGGGAACCCAGGGACTGAGGAGACCCAGAAAGTGTTATTCTGCCAGTGTCTGCACCCCAAAAGATATGTGGGAAAGAAGGGGCTTAGTCCAGCCTTAAGGGGAGAGGGAGGAACTTAATGAGACTCCTTCACATGGCAGGACAAAGGTCCATCCCTAGGTTTCTGGCTGGTGTAGTGGGTGGGGGAAGGGAATGCAGGCAAGACAGGTGATGGCCAGCTGAGGACCTGTTCCCAGTGCTGTGCAGAGTTCCAGATTCCCCGCTTCAGAGAACAAGGAGCTTTCCTACGGAAGTCTGAGGATCCATGGGAAGAAAAATCAATTAAAAGCCATGAAGTAAAATAAATAAATAAATAAATAAATAAATATGTATGTATGTATGCTGGAATATTCTTAGGAGGAGGGGGAAGGCTCTGAGCACAACTCATCTATTGGATCTATTAATAACACAGGAAGCCATAGCTGAAAAATAGGACAAGTGTGAAATCTATACATTAATGCTCAGCTAGGGAGAAGGAAGGTGAAGTGGTTGGGGGGGGGGGTGAGGGACACGGGAGGGACAGGAGAGAAGACAGTGACCTGGGGAGAGGAGCAGGTGGACAGAATGCACAAGAAGTGGGGAAACAAGGAAGTGGAGTCCGAGAGGGTGAGAGGGTGCGGGGAGAACTGAGTAACACAGCTACAGGCAGAGGAGGGACTATGTTTTCCTCTGTCCAGCTGGCTTCCAGTCCCTCTGATCTGGGTGACGGATGTCACAGCTGAAATGCTCTTTTCACTCAGCTACCTCTGCGGGAGTCTGACAGTCAAGTTTCATTCACTCTTTATTCTCTCTCCTGAGTTTCTCCAAGCTCTCACCGCGTAGAAACAGAAGCAGGAGGGAGTGAAGGTTTTATCACATACATGTTTAAGTCCAGTTCAAAGCCTGAAGCTGCCTGTAACGCCCAACATGAAGGTCAGGGAAATAGGTGTCTCAAAAGGGATTGCTCCTGTTACACTGGAAGGCTGAGGAAGGTGAAGGCTTGAATGTCCACAGGCAGCGTGGGAAGGAGGACCTTAGTGGGTAATATGGGGTGACTAAAAACACTTGGCAGAGGGATTGTGGCTCTCGAGGCTTTACTTATAGGGAAATAGGGGCCAAAGAGCTCATGGGAGATAACCAGAGCTGTGGCACTCCAGGACAGAGAAAGACAAGAACAGCAACCCCGTTGGTTCAGTGGGCAGCAAGGGCTGAGCCCGGGTAGCCAGCAGACTGAATGAACTGTCCGGTGGCTGGTGCAGGCCCCTGGGAAAACAGATGGAGAATTCCCCTACAACACAGAAAGGCCGAGGGTGTGAGCACAGGAACTCATAACGGTGGGGCAGTGCCTTGCAGCAGACCTCTTGACAGACTGCTGCCAACAGCCATCAAACACGGGGTAAGGATCAAAAGAGGAATCACTCTGTGTGGCTGGTGTCTCTTCCTGTGAATTTCGTGGTTTATTCATACGGAATCCATGGAATTATGGAGCCCTAGCTCTTATAGCTAATTCTAATAACTCAAACCGTATGGCTAAGCAGACATGTAGGGCACTGTGAACACTGTAATCCTAACTGGATTGGGGAAAGACATAGCAAAAGAACTGGGGAACATGTCGGAAAAAGTTTGCCTCTGTGAACCAGGGTTTAGGTTTGGCTTTTACGTTCACTTGTATAGAGTAAACCAAACATGCACTTAAAAGGTTAACATGTGAGGGGCTCAGGAGATGGCTCAGAGGCAAAAGCACTTGCCGAGTGCTCGCTGGGCAAGCAGAGGACCTGACTCTGGAGGGGAGTGGGCAAATCGCTGTGCTACCACTGTAGCCACAGAACAGCTCCAAGTTCAGAAAAGACCCTGTCTCAAGGTAATGGAGAAATGATAGAGAACACTCAATGATCTCTAGCCTCTTGTGTGCACATGGGCTATGCATACCTGCATACATGTACAAACACACACACATATGCACATATACACGTGTGTATATGCACACATTAAAACATTTACTGTGGCATAACACATCTAACAAAATTGATTGCCTTAACTATTTTAAAATGGCACTAAGTACATTCCTCTGCCCATCAAGGGGTGAGAAGATTTCTACTCTTGGGCTTGGGATGTGCTTCAGGGCCTAGCAACAAAAGACTCTGGTTTCAACCCCCAGCACTACAAAACAAAACACCCACAATGACTTCTACCTACTACTCGAAAAGCAAAAAGCTGAGCTGTGTGAAGAGGAAGGGCCGAGCATCAGGAGGGATATTGCGCAGGCATGAAGCATCCACTATGGAGCATTTGTCTTCAGAAAACCACTTACAGAAGGATTTGTTTGGGGTCAGTTTCAGAGATCCACAGTCTCTTGGCTCAAATAGTTCTGGGTGTGCACATGGGAAGGCTAAACACCATAGGAGTGAGCAGGTGGTGAAGTGGGCTGGCTTACCCCATGATGGAGAGACAGACAGGAAGGGACTGGTCTCAGATACCTGTAATCCCACCACTCAGGAGGTGGACCCATTCAAGGTCATCCTCCACTACATATCAAGTTTGAAGCCAGCCTGGGCTACATAAGACCTGCCACAAACAAACATATACCTCACGTTTACACTGTTTAAAGTCAGAGAACATCTCCCAACCCATCTATTGAAGGCACTTTTAAATATTCCTAAGCCCTACAGTAGAGCGGACAGTACTAATGACTTAGGGTTGTGCCAACTGAACCCATTAACGAATGAATGTACTTGGAACAATTCTTACAAGGATGGCAAGAATTACAGTTAGCTGCACTCAACTGGCAAGATAACAGGTTAGGTAACAATCAAGACCCTCCTCCGAGATTGCAGTTACTTCCTTGCATAATCTACTAAAATGAAGATGTTAACGACGACATATTCAAGTTCCTAAATCTGGATACTAAAAACAACTGTCCTAATATGCGGTAGGGAAACGAGATTTAAAATGACACACGTGTGAAAGCAAGCTGTGGCTCATCTGCAAGGGTAGCTTTATCTTCCCCTCCCATGCTGGGGACGGCTCTGGGGCCACACCCATGCTAAGCATGTGCTCCCTGTCATTGGGCCCCCAGCCCCTAGCCTACAGCACTGCACATTAAAAAGTGTGAGTATACTGAGTCCTGGCAGCAGGGCCACACTGCTGGACAGCTGTCTACTGCAAGTGGAAACCAGAATGGTTCTGTTTGCTCATGTAGTAAGAACTTGAAGAAAAGGTTGGAATGAACAGAACTCAAGAAAAATGACAAGCCGGGCGGTGGTGGCGCACGCCTTTAATCCTAGCACTCAGGAGGCAGAGCCAGGCGGATCTCAGTGAGTTCGAGGCCAGCTGATCTACAAAGTGAGAAAGTGAGTTCCAGGACAGGCTCCAAAGCTACACAGAGAAACCCTGTCTTGAAAAAAAAGGAGGAGGAGGAAGAAAAAGAAGAAGAAGAAGAAGAAGAAGAAGAAGAAGAAGAAGAAGAAGAAGAAGAAGAAGAAGAAGAAGAAGAAGGAGCAGCAGCAGCACTGAATAGGTAGAAGAGATATGAGTAAACCTATAGACACTTTGGCCTGTGCTAACCGTTTAGTTAAGACATCTGGGGACTGGGCTCAGAGGGTACAATGTGAGGACTGGAGTTTGGGTCTCCAGAACTCATGTGTCCTAGTTTGCTCTCTATTGCTTTGATAAACATCATGACTGAAAACAACTTGGGAAGGAAAGGGTCGGTTCATCATGAAGGGAACTAAGAGCAGAAACCTGGAGGCAGGAAGTGAAGCAGAGGCCACTGGCTTGCTCCTCCTGACTTGTTTAGCTTGCTTCCTTCTATCATTCCCCCAGAAAACTACCAGCATATCATGTAAAAATGGGTGTGGTGGCATGTGCCAGTAACGGCAGTGTTCCTACAGTGAGATGGGAAGTAGTTCTTGGGCCAGCTAGTGAGGTGTGTGTAGTGGTTTAACAGCAAAGAGACCCTGTCTCAAACAAGTCGAACGCCAGTAGCTGAGGTTGTCCTCTGACCTCCACATATATGCTGCTGCAAACATCCACCCTGCCCTGTCTTCCCTTCTCTCCTCTCCTCTCCTCTTCTTTCTCTTCTCTCTCTCTCACATACACACATTCTCTCTCTCTCTCTCTCTCTCTCTCTCTCTCTCTCTCTCTCTCTCTCTCTCTCTCTCTCTCTCACACACACACACACACACACACACACACACACACACACACACACACACAGTTTTTTTGTTTGAAAAAAAAACACCATGAAAACACCACGAAATATGCACCTGAGAATGTAACTATCTGGGGGTGGGGCAGAGCTCAGTGGGACAGCATTTGCTTTGGACACGTTAGACCCCAGACTTCATTCCCAGCACCTCCTTACCATACTTCTATCATAGGAAATGGACTCTTTCCTGGTGGTAACTGTGATAGGCTTTACTTCTAAGAGCATTTGCTTTGGAAGTGCTGGATGAGAGACCATGCCAGCTTTGCCCGATTCTCTCCCAAAGCACTGCCTACTTCAAGGATTCCCTTAGGATAGGTTCACTCTCCTTGGACTATGCCTTTGAGAAAATAAACAGGAATAGACATCACTTACATGTAGTAGTTTGAGGATAAACAATTCTTCATGTTATAAAGTAACTACAACACCAATGATTTCTAATTTTTAACACTTTTTCCCCCACGTTTATATGTGTGCCCAAGTGTATGAACGTATACCAGGCATGCAGGATCTGTGGAGGCTAGAACAGGACATCAGATCCCCTGTAACTGGAGTTACAGGTGGTTGTGAGCCACCATGTAGGCGTTGGGAAGTGACTCTATCCTCTGCAAGAGTAGCAAGTACTCTTAACTGCTGAGCCATCTTTCCAGGCCTGTTTGAGACAAGGTCTCACATATCCCAGGACAGCACCCAAATCTAGGTAGCTTGAGGATAACCCTGAGCTAGCCCTCCTCCTTCCACCATGTGAGTGCTATGGGTACAGGTGTGGGGCACCATGCTGGTTTAGGAAGAGCTGGCTATGGAACCCAGGACTTTGAGCATGCTAGGCCAGTATCTGCCAACCAAGACAGGTGCCCAGCTGACCCACGATTTCTCAATGTTTTTGTTTGTTTGCTTGCTTGCTTTTTGAGACAGGGTTTCTCCATGTAACCCTGGCTTTCCTGGAATTAGCTTTGTAGACCAGGCTGGTCTCAGCTCAGAGATCCACATGCCTCTGCCTCCTGAGTGCTAGGATTAAAGATGTGCATCACTACCACCTCAAGATTTCTCAGTGTTTTAAATGACCTTCTAGGGCTGTGTCTAATTTTCAGCTATTTTGTTGTTTGCTTACAAGTGTGGCTATTCAAGAGACTTAAGGACTTATTAATGAAGGCCCTATGCTCTCAGAATGGCTGGTTCCCTCTAGACTCAGCCTCAAAGAACAATTTTTTTTCCTTGCCCGGAACTCCATCAAAGAGACTGCCATCTCCTCACCAGTGCAACCGCTCAGAACCATGGAGAGCTACAGAGCTAAGCTCTGCCTTAGGAGCTCCAACCCAGTCAAATGTCTTTGTTTCAATGGGGCTACTGTGTCCAGAATTAGGAAGGTTCTTTCCAATCTGTCCCAGTCCTCAAAGAACATCTATCTCAGGGCTGGAGGGATGACTCAGAGGTTTAGAGCACTGGCTGTTCTTACAGAGGATCAGGACTGATTCCTAGCACCCACATGGCAGCTCACAACCACCCATAACTCCAGTTCCAGGGGACTCGACACCCTCTTCTGACTTCTGTGGGCAACAGGCATGCACATGGTGCACATACATACATGCAGGCAAAACATTTATACACGTTAAAAAAAAGAATTCATGTTTCTCTGGAAAAGTAGAAAAAGTATGTTCTTATAATGTAAGTATGAGGACAACAGTTTGAGCAATGATACAAAATTCTTTCCAAGGATGCTTCCAAGAGGTGTCATCCTACTGCATTTCAAGAAGAGAAAGCTGAAGGAGATGAGGGCCTTTAGACAAAGGTATATACTATCTTCAGGTAGCAAGAGAGTAGGGCAATGAGACCTGAGGCTCAGATGTTAGTTGAGTAGCTATTCTACCCCGAGGCCCTTGGAAATCCCAGAAAAGTTTGAACAAGTGATGAGGCTGTATATTAATATCAGAAAAATTAAGGAATTCTTTGGGAAAGGCATGGATACAGGTGGAGCCAGCTTTTGAGCCTTCATGAAGATAGTAGTAGCAGGAATAAGTATGAATGTTTGAGAAATATTTAGGAGGTTAACTTACCAATTTGGTGTCACTCAAGGGGGACTGAAGAAGGAGTCAAAGATAGCCTCCAAGAGACTGGCCTATAGGCATGCCTAGGGGGTATATTCTTGATCAATGTTTGATGACGTGAGAGGGAGAGGCCCACTGTGGGCAGTGGCACCCCTGGGCAGGTGGTCCTGGCTGGTATAAGCCAGCTGAGCAAGCCATAGGAAGCAAGCCAGTAAAACAGCATTCTTCCATGGCTTCTGCTTCAGTTCCTGCCTTGAGTTCCCGCTCTGACTTGATGATGGACTGTAAAGTTTAAGTGTAAGCTAAAGAAACCCTTTTCTCCTTAAGCTGCTTTTGGTCACAGTATTTATCACAGCCACAGAAAACCCAACCAAGACAGATGACTTACAGAATTTGGTTGTGAGCAATAAGGGGTAAACAGTAAGGGAAACTGCTGAGATGAAGCAGGTGAAGATGGAGAGGCTGGGATGGGGAGGCAGGATCAGTGTAGGTGCCCAAGGGACACAGAGCCCTGGAGTTTATCCAAAGCAGAGAGGATTGAGAACGGTCAGCACACAATGGTCAGCATACAGGTGACTGCTAATGCTGGGGCAGGTGAAGTGACTCAGGAGAGCAGACAGAACAGGAAGAGTAGCCTGGCCTGAGAGGAAAGGAACTGTCTGCTGATGAGTTCACAAGGGAAATGAAAACTGCTGTCATTTGTGGAGATGAATTCTGAACCTTTCCATTTGATTGATTTGAAGAAAGGGTATGGCTATGTAGCTCAGATTAGCCATGTCCAGCCCCTTCAATTTCCCTCATGTAGGAAGCCATGGACTTCTTTTAGGGAGATGGTTCTAAGTAGATTTGTTAAGAACTTGCAGGAAAAAGCTGACATGATGATTCAGGCCCGTAATCCATATATGTAGGAGATGGAGAAAAAGGTCAGAGTTCAACATTATCCTCCATGACAAAATGAGTTTTTGAGCCTAGCTGGGGCTGTGTGAGGCTGTTTTAATAAACAAAAACAAAATCCTTTTGGGGGGTGAGGTCATGCATGCTAGGCAAGCACTCTACCAATTGATCTATATTACATCCTTAGCTCACTAAACAATTTTTACTTAGCATTAAATACTCAGCTGGTACTGGGGCCATTGGTAAGCTATGGTAAAAGCCTACATGAGTGTTTTCTCCAACAGATTCCAGAGTTCCACAAGTAGAGATAGGTGAGGTGGTCCAAGTGTTGAAGTTTATCAGGCACATGTACCAGGAGAGGGTGATAAATTTCTAGCCTAGGAAAGAAAGATGGATTAGAAAACTGAAGGCCTATGGGGTATGGTGGCTCACACCTGTAAAATCAGCATCCAGGTTGAGTGAGAAAGTGTGAGTCTGGCCTACATAGTGAAAGAGGCCAACCCAGGTTACAGAGTGTGTCACAAAACACACACTACTGAAGGTCTTGGGTAAAAGTAAAGGGACAGTTAGTTGGAGAGAAGGTGTCACAATTGGGAAAGACAGGACATTTATGATTCTGGATGTGAAACTGTTCTTAAGAATAAGGACCAAGATACAGTAGTTGACAAGAGGTGATAATGAAGACAACTGGAGTTATGAAGGTCAAAATACAGAGATGGTGGGGCTGGACAGATGACTCAGTAGTTTAGAGTTCTTGGGGCTCTTACTGAGAAATTTGGTTCCCAGCACCCACAATGGGCAGCTCAAACTGCATGCAACTCCAGGGGATCTGACACCCTCTTCTGGACTCCACAGGCACATGCATGCATGTGTACATACTGAAACACAAACATACACATAAGAGGTGTTGAGGTGACTGAAGTTAGCTAAATGTTTGGGATAGCTCAGGTGAGAGGCAAGGACTGTGACAGGGTGCAGGTGTTAAGTGGTACAAAGGAGGGCTGCTTTTGGTATGATCAGCTCAGAAAACCACTAGGAAAAGATTCAGGCACTCTCCAATAGAATTCTGAGCACAATGAGGATGGCACTTATGAAAATCAGTGCAGGAACACTCCTAATCCTTTCCTCAGGTAGTAACAGGATGCTATGATTGTGTTTAAGAGGACAGTTCACTTTTTTTTCCTTACTTTTATTTTTTTCTTTTTCTTTATTTCTTCTCTCATACATTACACCTCAACCACAGTTTATTCTATGAAGCTAGGATGGACCCTGGCTTCAACCTCTCTGCTCTTCCTAAGAGATAGATAAAAGGGCTGGAGAGATGGTTCTGTGACTAAGAACATGTTCTGCTCTTGCAGAGTACCCAAGTTCAGTTCCTAATATCTACGTCCATCGGTGGTTGCTTACACACAAGACCCAACTACAGGGGATCTGACACCTCTGGCCTCTGTGGACACCTGTACTCTTGTGCTCAACACCACCCATAAATCAAAAATAATAAAAATAAATAAAAGCTAGGTAAGTGCTGGTGAACTATCTGTTCATAGCCAACTTCCTCTCTGGCCCACAGGCTGCCCGTTTATCAAAGCATTCCCTTGGCCTCACGCAGGTGCTGGACTCTCTTAACCCCTTATCAAGCACAAAATTCCTGGCAGAGAGGACCAGGTAACTCCCATCTGTACAAACTTTTCCCACTGTACCATACTGACCTGCTTCAAACACACAAAACAACTCCCTACAATTTCATATTGCAACAGCAATGCAGTGAAATGTGGTTACAAACACTACTATGGTCATGCAACTTAACAGAAGACAGACACACAGACAACATGAAAGTAAGGTGCTAGCTGGGAAAAGGAAGCGGTTTAGTGGGAGCATGAGTGGAGAAACTGATGGAGAGGTATATGTTTATTGAAATACATTATGTACATGTATGAAAATGTCATATGAAACCCATTATTATGTAACCATTGGAAAGCACTATATCAACAAAGAAAAATAGAAGTTAATTTATGATAAAATTACAACTTTATTTATAAGCAATAGTTAGATTCATTTTCCACAAGCCATTTGACCTAGGAGAAAGAATTTCACCAAGGCTGTACAAAATGAAATAATGAGTAAATGGTGTTGGTTTATAGACATGACATGGGATGCTTCATGTACAGTTAGAATATTTCACCCTGATTCAAACTCCAAATCTAATATATGTATTAATTTCAGGGGTCTAAGTATCTCTTTTGTAGCCTAGATGTTAGGCTCTAAAAGATTTCTAGCTTCTACAACTAAAAAAATACTCCATTTTTTCCTGCCTAGCTCTAGTAGTTTCAATTCTCAACAGAGCCCCAACTTCCTATTTGAATTTACAAAATAACTAGACATTAGAACTAACCTAAAAGCACAGTCAGTCAGATGTAGTGGTGTATGTACTGTAATCCTAGCCCTGGGGAGGCTGAGGCAAAAGGATGGCTGTGGGTTCAAGACAAACCTAGGCTATATAACAAGATTGTCACAAACAGCAAAAGTACAAAAACAGAAAACCCAACAATTTCTTTTCACAAAGCAGCCAAATTAGTTGCCTGTAAAGCAGCTAGCAAGAATATAAGGCTTGAATCAACCCCACACTACCAGATGTAGAATTAGGATACAGTCAGATTTTTTGTTTTGTTTTTTGAGACAAGGTCTAGTAGCCCAGGCTAGCCTGTAACTCTCAGTGATCTGCCTGTCTCAGCTCCCTGAGCACTGGACTTACAACCATGAGAGTCATCATGCTAGTCTACAATTTAATAGTTGGCCTGATTTTATTCAAAGGAAGCTGGGGGCTGGGCACACACCTTTAATCTTAGCTCTCGGAGGTAGAGGCAAATGAATCTCTGAGTTTTAGGCCAGCCTGGTCTATATAGCATGTTCCAGGACAGGCAGAGCTAATAGAGACTCTATTTAAAAAAAAAAAAAAGGGGGGGGGGGGAGAAGGCAGGCTGGCAGGCAGGCTGGGGTTGTAGCTGTGTGATGTTTGCCTAGTATACATAACTCACACAAGTAGATTCTCACTAAACACAGCACGGATAAGAAGTATCAGGTTCACTTTTACTGACATTTCTTCTGTCCACTCTTGCCCTCCAGCCTTCCTATACTTATGCCTTAAATCAAACACATTTAAGGTAAGTTTCAGACAAATGGGAAATGACAGCAATTTCAGAGCTTCAAAGACTTCTCAGCTAACAGGCCACAACTCTGTTTGGCTGCTGTCTTGGCCAAGTGGCCAAAGAAAACATTCTTCACAGGATACCTGTTACATTTTCTCAACCATTACTGGTTGACAAAGCTCTGATTTCTAAGACACTAGAAAGCTTTGCACAGCTATCACAATCCTTTCACAAGCCTATGCTTGTTCTGGTCTACCTCCCCAGCAAATGGAAAGATCTGGAGCAAGCTGGAACTTTTTTTTGTTTTGTTTTGTTTTGGTTTTGGTTTTGGTTTGTTTGTTTGTTTTTTTTTGTTTTGTTTTGTTTTGGTTGACTTTTCAAGACAGAGTATCTCTGTGTAACAGCCCTAGCTGTCCTGGAACTAGCTCTGTAGACCAGGCTGGCCTTAAACTCACAGAGATCCGCCTGCCTTTGCCTCCCAAGTGCTGGGATTAAAGGCGTGTGCCACCACCGGCTGACATAGCTGGAACTTTTGAAGGGCTCCAAGGACTAAGAATTGGCCAAGACTATCACACAGAACACTTCTAGTCTCTGCTTCCATTTTACTTTATGGAAGAATCCAAAAGTGAATAATCACTCCCAGGCACTACACTGTAGTCAGATCAGCCAGAGCCCCTGCTCATACAGGTAGGAGGAAAACAGTATGCGATTGCTGGTGTAAGAGAGATGCTTTTTTAGATGCATGTCAATAATCATTTGTCTTCATGCCAAGATAAAGGACTCCAAACACAAATGTGTAACTTGGGAGTCAGGGGCAGAAGACTGCAAGTTTCAAGACTGGGGAGCTATTTAGTTCAGAAACTTCAGGTATACATGTAGCCAAGACCGGCCTTAAACTTCTGACTGATCTCCCTCCCCCTAGACTATAAGCATGCACAAGTAAATCTTGCTTCGACATCATGTTCAAAATTATAAGATATGTAAATGTTTAAACAAGGTTGATCAAAGATGCATATAATGTACTCTCCAGCCTCAACACTAAAAACTCCAGTAGACGGGGTAAAGCAGAATGTACAACAGATGAAGTAGGTCGTTAAATGTAGAAACAAGTATACAATGACACACTTGCCCAAATTTTGGACTTTTCGTGGTTCACTTGAAAAGCATACAATCTTTGTGTTGCTTTAAACTACATGTCATCGGCCGAAAGGATGCACAGGGGGAGAAACACTTCGCTACAATGTATCTTAAGCAATTTGACTTGATGATTGGCACCAGGGGGGGAAAAAAAGCAAATTGTTACAGCTATAAAAAAGAAAGCACAGGCCAGGCGGTGGTGGCGCACGCCTTTAATCCCAGCACTCGGGAGGCAGAGCCAGGCGGATCTCTGAGAGTTCGAGGCTAGCCTGGGCTACAGAGTGAGTTTCAGGAAAGGCGCAAAGCTACACAGAGAAACCT